>JAOPUB010000018.1:1669351-1682842 GCA_027564055.1 Neptis clinioides
CTGTGTTAGTGGGCCACGCCGTTTGTCCAGCGACGGGGATTTGAGCTCACGACCTATCGATTGCGTTTGTGAGCCTACGTTAAAGACTAAGAAGCTTCTCTATATCTATAACAGATGGCGCTATAAATTTGCAATGAAATGCGCGCTTTTGTGTGATTTCTTTGCGGCAAGCTCTCAATATTTTGACGTAACGTCACATTTCTTGCCATTATCTCTATTTTCTACCATTATGGTAGATTTTATAATATTAAGTAAAGTTTAAATGTAAGTTCTGCTTATATGACGATGCTTTTTACTTACTTAAATTAATTCTCGTTTTTTATCTATTTATTATTTATTTTCTTTATGTTATCTCTGGCTTTGAAGCAAGTATTGAGTATTAAAAAAATCAATAATATTTAAAAAACTGACATTCTTTTTGAATATTACATACATAAATATTATAACTAAACTAGAAAAATATTCATTTTCTGAAGTATGGAATATTTACTGGATCGATTCAGTGTAAAATTAAGAATTTTTTCAGGTTTAAAAAATTCCGAAAAATTTATTTCAGATACAATGATGTTAAATTATTTTTTAAAAACTAAAGTCCAAAGGATGTACTCAAGTACTAATCAAATAAATAAATAAAAAGTTTAGTGTTACCTTTAAACATTGAAAATAATAAAATACTCATAAAAACATTACTATGTAGTAACGGAATTATCAAATTTACCTTAACAATTTGGGTAGAAATAGTAGAATCTGCGAGTATTAGTGTGGCAACACTGATCTCTGCAGTAATTATTGTATGTATTTCTGAATTTTCTGAGCGCCATTGCTTTTTACCGATGTAACGTTGAAATGATTTTAATCGGTTTTCATCGGTTGTTGTATGTAATGTTTTAGCAATATACTGAAGTGATTGTGTACTAAAACTATTGAACTTGTTATAGTGTTTGTGCTGGGCTTTGTCATGGCCGGTAAGTGGTGACTTTTAGCGCCCGAGAAAATCGCAATAAGTCGAAGATGTTTTATCGTTCGAACTCCGACGGTAAATGCAATGTTCTTGTACTTTGTGGTTTAGTTTTCAGTGTTTAGTATAGTGTATATTTTGAGTGGGAAGTGTTTGGTTGTACGCCGATAGTTTTAACATATTAGCTACTTAATCGCTGTTATATCCAATATGTAGTGGAAGGAAGGTTCTCGCATAAGTTTTTTAATACTTACTTGTTATATATTTACTTGTAGGTCTCGCAAAATAGCGTAAAACAGTAATTGTTTGTGCGAACAGATGATTGCATTTGTTGATCGTAATTCGAAGGTCAAACCGCTATGGTTAGCGTATACTTGCAATTATAAGAATCCCAAACGGTTTTTTTAGTCTGTGAACGAATTCCTTTCAAAATGAGGCTGTGTACAGGTGAGAGTTCTTTTTTTAAATACCCACATGAGTGAAACCTGTTTTAAATTGCACGACAGTGAGCATAAAGTATCAGACAATTGATATTATCAAGCATTTTCAATCTGTATTTACTCTAATTTCTTAGTTTATTAAAAATATTGTTAGGATCTCTTAGAATTTATTGAAACCCTTATTTTATCAAATATGTATTCTTAATTCTTTTTTAAAAGAGGCTAAGAATCCATAATTTTTTTTCAAATAGTCATCATGACGATAGAAACTATTATTATTAGTATTATTCCAATCATATCATTTTTAAATTTTCTCAATGATTAATTTATCAAATTCATAAATAAATTGATATTACTTGTCGCTGAAGGTTTCATTCAAACAAACATAGTTCTTCTTTAAGTTGGTAATTTTTGTACTTTTAATCTGAATAAACTTTTGTAAGCAATTTTCAGTATACGTCAATATTAGTAATCAGAATACTATTATCTCTGTATAGTTCATTTTAAGGTCATATTTAATAAACAAACTGTAATGTGGGATAATAATTGATTATTGACATTCTCCTTACATTTAATATAAACACATTGACATTGGAAAGACAAAATTTATTGATCACCATTTGATAGAGCTTATTCTCCCTATTCCAACATTGTATATATCTCAATATTGTTAAAAATGTCAGTTTATACATTTTGCCTTTCCAGTTTTCAATTATGAATGGAAACCAACCAAAGAGATCCCATAACTTATTTGATCCGACAATTATACTTTAGGCAAAGCTATATTTTTACTTATTTTTCTTGATATGTAATAAAATACTACACAGACCATACACACATTTTTACCTCTCAGAAAACTCTTCAATCCTGTGTATCTTTTCACCATCAACGTCAATATAGCCCACTGTTTGGATCACTAATCTAAATCATTAAAGGAGATTCGCAATACACTAAATATACTATCAAAACTAGTGTTTCTGATTAAATAATAGTTTAGTGACATACAAAAATACAGAATAAAAAAATACTTTATTACAAAGACATACCTAAATAATAACTAGTATCAAAGAATCATAGGAGATTGCTTAGAACACAATTGGAAAAAAAAGTTAGTCTAAAATCTATGCACAGCTTCAGTATAGGGAACCTACTTTAATCTTAGACTTTTTAATCAGCATGTTGCTAGGCAAAGGATTATGCACCATTCTGCTTGGCTGTTTGCCAGATGGGACAATTTTTCCTCGTGACCCTTTATCTGTCCTTAAGATATTCTTTCTAATGCATAGATAATTATTTGTACTATATTTTTTTATTTTCAATCCAAGATGTTTTGCTATACTTTATGATAGATTCAAATGGCACAGATTAAAAAATGTTCTGTACTACTTTCGAAAAAGTATCTGAAATACTAGATACAAAATAGGTATGTATTTAATACCGACGTGAAAGTTACCTTTAATTGCTTTATATTCTCCTGTCTAACTCTGAAATATAGAATAATGCAGCCTTTTGAAACTTTCTTTAAAGTCCTCATGAAACAAACAAAATGCAATGAAGGTTTGTGTAAAATAAGAAAATAACCGTTTGCGAACATTAGATATTTAGTATAAGAAGCTGTACTGTACGGTCTGGTAGTCTCAACACGCGTTTTTCCACCTCGATGAACAAATTGACGATCCGACGTATACAACGACGTCTTAGCACTCGACCGGTTCTACTTGTTTCGATTTTTACTTCTTTTTGTAGCTCAAATTTTGTCTTTAAACGTCTCGTTAATGTACCGTCTCATTGCTTTCAAAATAAATGCACTGTAGACTGTTTTTAAGTGGTAATAATGCTTTTAAGACTTAGGGGTCTTACTTAGAAGGTACGGTTCTATCTTTTGCCACCCACTTTTGACTTCTTTGACTTAAAATAACAAATCCTGCACATCTGAGAAATCAAGTTTTGCCTCAGCATTTTGCCAACTTGATAGACTATGGTTAAATCCTCTTATTTTGAGAAGAAAAACTCGGGAGAAATGATGATGCTATAAAACTATTGAAATATCATGCATGATCTTTTAAATAAAATGTTGCAGTTGATTTACGTAGTCATGTCCATACATAGATGACTAGGTATATTGACAGAGTAATACATGTCAGCACGGTCTAGCGACAGGTTGTTGACGCTTTCTATTTTAATATTCTCAAAACTTGATATATCGCTTTTTGCTATTTTTCTGCATTTCAAACGTGAATAAACAGACGTTTGTAAACGATATATTTGCGTTGGAAAGTGACTAACTAACGCTAATTTAATATTTTTTACACTCTTTGCAGATCATTAACAATTTGTTGTTTTGTAATTCTATTTCTAAAATTGATGTCTATTTTTACTTCGGCGTCAATTTTATTTCATTCATTTAGATTATATTTTGCAGTAATTTATATTTTTACACCTATTTCTACATTTATAAACACAACTTCTCCTAGTTTTACTCTGATTCCAATGATTATACCGGCAACTGCTATTGCTGTTACTTTTCTTATTCCCACTTATTCCAATGGACACATTTCAAAGGAATAAGGACAGTTCGTTTCCTTATATCCCCAAGAATAGATTACAGATCTTATTGGATAAACCCATTTATTTTACACCCATAGTCAGAAGTTACTGTGTTTATTTTTCAATAATATTGCTAAAAAACGGTTATTATTGTGTTAATGTTTTCTTTTCATTTCCCTGACGATTCGAACACATTTCAGTATTCATGGTCGCAGGACAGACTGGATGACAGTTGTCTGATTTAAATGACACAAAAGACAAGCCCAACCTTTTGCCAACCCGCAAAGAGCACCGCTACATATCAAGGATGGTCCGCGAGCAATAGAAATTAAAAAATATCAAAATTTTATTAGTCAAATGATTGGCAAATTCCATCTGTTTCGGATAAAATAAAATTGATAAAATCTCAATTAAAACCAAACGTCAGGGGAACGTCTCAGCTATATTATTGAAATGTATAATAATCGTGTAAACCTAAAAAGTCATTACAGTGTTTATTATTCATCCAAAATCTAGATGAATCTATCTGGATGGAAGACCAGGATTGTCTTTGGCTGTTACAGCAGCTCTGAATCCAATTAAAAGTTTGTATTAATTTCAAACTCGTATCTAACAGTTGTTTGAAGACAAGTCCGTTCCGTACTTGACTTGCAATTAATCAAACTTTTAACTGAATTTGTATGAAAATTAACGAACCTCTTAGACTTATAATTCTCCATTATAACCGCCATATTGATTTTCATCGGAAATTGATACGAAACGTACTTGACTCTTTTAGCAACCGACTGATTTAATACTCAACGCATTATTTGATTAAAGAAATTGAAATGAATATTGATTGATACTTAACCTTTGGCAGTGAAAATTCTAAATCCAATATGGCAGAAACTAAGGGTTTTCCTAAACGATGCCAAGTTTGATCAATTTTACATACTCATATAACAATTTTCATACACGTGTGTAACATGATAGTGGTAGGTGTTTTAAAAGTTTTTATGAATTGTTTAGCATACATAAATATTTGTTCGCCATATTTGGTTTTGTGAAAACTGCAGCAATTATAATGTAAACAATGTTTCATGTCACATGTGCTGTCAACGCGATATACGATATGGATTTTTATTTTATGGACAAAATGTATTGCTATCACGTTTTTACTATTAAGTGACATTGTGAACTAAACTGATACATATTTATAATGCTAAATTACGAGTAGAAATATTTTTAAAAACGTTATTTTTGGGTAAATTGTGCCTGAAACTCATGATAATGGTGATGCTTTAAATGGTCCCTTTATAGTGAGAATTGAGGCTCATCTTCAGGTGCCTAATTTTGGTGATTTAGTTTTTATAACATTTTTTAATATCTGAATCTAACTGAATCTAACTGAAATCTAACTGAATCAAAAACTTTAAAACGAATATTTTTTTAGTCTACCCTCATTATAACTTAACAGACTTAGTTCAATAAAATCAATGCTTTATATTCTTAATATCATTTAAATCTATACTAATATTATAAAGCTGAAGAGTTTATTTGTTTGAACGCGCTTATCTCAGGATTTTTTTTTTTTGTATTGATTAGTCCATTTATTGTGAAACGCTATATACTATAAATCATCGCGCTACGACCCATAGGAGCGGAACACCACGCGAATGAAGTCGCGCGGTTCTACTATACTATTATAAAAGCTAAAGCTATTTGTTTAGACGCGCTAATCTCAGGAATTACTGAATCGAATTGAAAAATTATTTTTGTATTGGATAGTCCATTTATCGAGAATGGCTATAGGATATAAAACATTACGCTACGACTCATAGGAGCGAAGCATAACGCGAATGAAGGCATGCGGGTCGGCTAGCTGTATATAAAAAGATATATGTCTATTTTAGCACATATCTTTTTATATATGTATACACATATTATAAAGCTGAATAGTTTGTTTGTTTGAACACGCTAATCTCAGAAACTACTGGTTCGAAATTCTATTTGTGTTGTATAGTCCATTCATCGAGGATGGCTATAGGCTATATTACATCACGCTGCGACCCCTAGGAGTGGAGCATCACGCGAATGAAGTCGCGGGGGTCAACTAGAATATTATATGGTAATACAAACAATAGAATCAAATATATTTTTGTTATAAATATAAGGCTTACAAACATCCGAAAACCTCAACTATGGCTGTGAAACCCAGAGAACTTAACAACAACCTCTTCAATAGTAGTCAAACGGGCTGTACAATGCATGCTCCGCTTTTTGCTGCAAACCCAATGAGTGCGAACTCCTGAGGATTTTTCTTTAATAAAACTAAACTGTTCGTTTACTATCATTGGATTCCCTCGACATGTTGTGACGTAGTGATAACCTGAAGCCAATGTTATAAAATTAATGAAACGTTTTCATTTTTATCATTAATGTAGTGAAGTTGATATTGATCTGACTTCTTAATAAAAAAATAAAATAAAAAAGCCTTTTATTTTTTTTATGTTTTTTTTACAATTTCAGATTTTGAACTTCAGAATTTGTTAATTTAATTTATAGATGTAGATTTAATTAACTGGCTTTACTTATAACCAAAGAACCCTCTCAAATCTCTATGAAAGGTAAAGGCCTCCTCCAGAGAAGACCAGTACTGCTTCTTCTCTGCCATTAATACCCGTTTTTATTTTACCTTTAAGAAAATTTTGATGACTATTTGACTCAGCCATACAAAAGCTAAGTCAATGATCATGTATGGCTTCTACGATTAGAAAATAACGCGACTTGACGCAATTTTATTCAAAACATATTATTATACCCAAAATAAGAGTTATTGACTTCTGATAATTTTTTTCTCGAATAGATACAATTTTATGTAATTAAAACTTTTTAATTGACTCTTTTGTAACCAATATTATCTGCAATAACTATGTATTCATATAGGATAGTATAAAATAAAATGTTACAACCTCTTCTAATAGCTTTATTTACTTCTGTAGAAATAGTATGTCGAGTAAGTCTTATTTCACACTCCGTTATTTTATTCTATCTTTAACCAATATGGTTTGACAAGAAGTGTTAGGTGGAATAGATTAAACCCTCTTACCTTATTTTAAAAACCTATATAAAATTAATTCCTAAGTTTGATAGAATTTTAGATTTCAGCTATAAAAGAATCTGATACCTACAAAATTTGTAATAAATAAAACGTAGTTTAAAGTTCTTAAATTGTTAGCTATGGTTATGTAACCCATTAAATTTCACAACCACTTCTTCAATAGTTCAAACTGGCTGTGCATTGGTAGGTTCCCTTCTTGCTGCAAGCCCAACGAGTGCGTGTCTTAAGGAGTGAAGACCTTTTTTAGTAAACTTAACCCCATCGTTAATTATCATTGGATTTCCTCTTCATGTTGTAATGGTAACCTGAAGTCACCGTTTAAATATGTATTTATATATTTCTATTCACTCCATCAATTGCTTCAAATCCCGGAATCCATTTTACTTGAATGTCCGGAAAATCTAATAACTTGGAAATATCAATTTAGAAAGCCTGACATGAAAGGCAATGTATTCTTGATTTGTAGGATTGGTAGAAATTAGATTTCCGCAGTAATACAAAACCTAAGGTGTACAAACAAATTCTAAAGGTGTTAGCTGTGGTTATGGAATCCTGAGAACTTAACAACGACCTCTTCAATAGTAGTCAAACTGGCTGTGCATTGGTTGCGTCCCTTCATGCTGCAAGCCCAACGAGTGCGCATTCCCGTAGATTTTTCCTTAGCAAACTTAAACCCCTCGTTTACTATCATTGGATTCCCTCGACGTGTTGTGACGTAATGATAACCTGAAGTCACCGTATAAATTTTTAATCTTGCTTTTATTCTCTTTATCAATAAATACAAATTCCGGAATCCATTTTAATTGAAATTTTAAAAAATCTAATAACTTGGAAATGTTTGTAATTTAATAAGTCAAACGCTAGAGTATCGGATGTTCAAGGTAAAGTGTAAAATCTGAAACATCCTACGATAGGACAGTGCTATTATAACGATTGCACCGTTGACTTTGGAAGACATCAAGTACGTCAAAGTCGGTCAAATAACGACGTGTAAAACCTAATTTTTTGGTATTATACCTATAATATACAAGTAATTATAATTCACATCCTTCAACGCCATAAATTTTACATGGTTTCAATCGCCTGTCAAACTCGCAATAAGTTAAGTTTCGGGAAGGTTCAACGGCGGTCTGGTTCTTTCAGTTGTTCCAACTATATAGAAATTAAACAATAAATTTAATTAGGGAGTTAAGGACGAACTCAGACTCAGACATCAAAGACCTACATAAAGTTGCTTTTTAGGTTTGTTAGGAATGATAGGTCCGTAGTTGTAAAAGGACAAATACAAATTGGCATTGTATAAATAACATCATAAGACTGTCCAAACAAATTCTACAAATATTAGCCATGGTTTTGGAATCCACAGAACTTAATAGTAGTCAAACTAGATGTTACGGTTCAAGCTGCAAGCACTCATTGGGAGTGCACAATCCCGTTAATCTTTGGTTAGATAAAACCCATCTTCTCCAACCATTAGTTTCCCCCGTCTTGTTTTGACGTAATAATAATCTGAAGCCAGTATTTAAACATTTTAATCTATTGTTGATTGTCTCTTAATTATTTTCTTAGAATCAAAACCTTCGCCTTTGAGATATTTTTGTGTGATTCTCAATTTATCAACAACTATAAATCATGGTTTTACCTTATTTAAAACACGAGAATATAATAATTTGGAAAACTTGATTTTTTTATATTATCCTACTTTTAGCAGGATAATGGAATCTTAAAAACTGTCAAATATTGTGAGACAAAAATAATTGTAGAATATTTTGTTCAATCAAATATCAAAAAATCTTCAAGATATAAATATGTATAAAACGTCTAATTCAAGAAGTGAAACTCAGCATTTAATTTTTAATTTATTTATAAAGAAATATTCGAAAAGGTGAAAAAATTATTGATACTAGCATACGTTCCTTATAGCATACGTACTGTTGATTGTTATAAAACGAGCAAGTTACTCCATCTAGCGTGGATTTGATGCGATACGTAATTCAGAGCGATGGCATCTTCGCGCACGAAACAATCTTTTCACATTTTACCTTGAGGGCGCTGCCTACAGAATACTGGTAGTTCATCTGTTAACGACTTTGTTTTATAATTGGTATCAATTTAAAAATTAATCTTTGGTAGAGAAAAAGAGTTTACGACATTTTGTATCATGTTCACCTAGGTTGCCAATTTATGAGATATAGCTTTAACTATAATTTTTTCGTACATACTGTTGTATACATCTTTCAATTGCCACGTGTTTTCTAAAGGGTAAAGGGTGAAATTAACATAAACTTTGAAAAGCACGATATAAGTATTCATAGTTTATCTCAGCTCTTAACGCCATTTCTGAGTAACTAATACATAATTTAAAACAAGAAATCCTCATGTAATAAAACTTCTTATACAGAAACCAACTTATAATAAAATCATTCTAGGAAATCATTAACAGATTAATATTAGTACCAGCAGTGTTTGTATTTGGTGCTAAAGTAGCTATATTTTTTTATTCAATAGACGTTTCTCGGAAATAAGCAAACAAAAACAACTCTAATTTAGCTGAAAGAGATTTTTTGTTATTTTGTGGGTTGGTAAGATAATTTGCCGTTACATATTGTTAAAAATATTTGGTTACCGACTCTACATAGAGCGTTAACCTATCGTCTCAATGTAATGACGCAAAAGTAACAAGTATAATGAAACATATATAGTATTACACATTTCAATACTAGTGTTTTTATCTGAAATCAGTCTGATTTAAGTCATGAGAGTATGTAGAACAATAAGTAACGGATCTGCGATGTGAATGCGCTTCAACACTAATAACTCGGCGGCATTCTCACGGAACGATACACACATCTTGCCTATTTGAATATTTTTTTATAAATAAGATAACTTGTTATTTAAAACTAGTATAGATAATAGCTTAATTATGATGATAAGCCCTGCCATGAACTATGCTGTATATAGATATTACTGTGTATGCGTAGTTGCGTAATCTAGTATTACAAAATTGGTACAGAATTTATTTATGAATACTATGATTAAACGTAATGTATTGAATTAAAATACAAAGAAATCAGAAACAGGTGTATTTGAGAATCCTAGTAATGCTCAAAAAAATGTATAAATAATAGAGACACTTTTAAGCTTTTCAAAATATATTACAGTCTTATTAATTACTTAACTTCATAATATACCGGATACGAAAAATATGGTTATTCATAAAACAAAACGTAAAAAAACCTATAACTGCCTATGTTATACATTTTAATCTATGCTGAAGGTTAGCCACATGTTTATGACCCAATTAATTAAGGCCTGAACAAAAAGTGATACAATAAAGAAGTTATAGCAGTTAATCAACAAATTACTAAACCACGTGGACCAGTCCTGTCTTTCAAGGTTTTAGGCTTTCCCATGATATGGTTGCTATTGCGATAATAATGTAAATTTTAGCAAGCAAGCAATAAAACACATCGTAGTTAACGACCATTATAAAATATTTAAAAAAATTATGTAGCCGCTTCCATATATCTTCATTTTAGACCTACACATGATTTACGTTGTTTGGTTCCTATTATGAGGAAAAAATATGATCAGCATATTTTGGAGTCATAAATTTATTCAAGATGAATAAAAGATTGTAAACAGATAAGATTCGTGGAGTATAACGCGATTTTGTTAAGAAATGGAGAAGATAGCAATTCAAAATTTGTTATTAATTTATCAAAAGAGAATATTAAAATACTTTACGACATTTACTCGTCGTTAAAAGTTATATCTGTCTAGATAAAATTGTAAAATCAGAAGGAGGACTAACTGACCTTATAGTACGTTTATTTTATTAAGAATACAAATGAAATAGTAAAAGTCTTATTATTAAGTAAAAAAAATACTTTTTTCTACACTGTTGCAAATTTTTTCGATCACCATAGTTTTTATGCTACCCTTCAAAGTCCGATATATTATTGAGGAACTTCAACAACTATAGACAAACTATTGTTGTATTACTCTATATGTTATGATTAAACACTATAAAAAGATCCATAGAAACGATCAAATGACGTCGTGTACCAAAATTCGAAAGATACGATCCATTACATAGATTTACATAGAAAATCTTCAGATTTTTCTTCCGAGTAAAATAGGCCACTGCTAGAAATTTGATTATAATTACATAGTTAGTTATGAAGGGCAACGAGAAGGTTAGTATATTTTAATAAAATACTTATTTAAATGCTAAGTTATGTAAATGAATATACCTATATGACTAATGTAGAGTTTAACGCCGCGTGTAGCATTTTTTTACCTGCTTTTTGTCTCGTAGATTACAAACAACATCGTAAGTCACTTTTAATTTGGGATAGTAATAAATAATTAAATGAACAATAATATTTCCCTGAATAAAGTATAAGTAAATCATTCTTAGTAAGTAGTTTTTAAATATAAAGGGTTTTGATTAACGTAAGCTATATTTTATGACTGTTTTCTATATACTTATCTCATTCAGCAGTATGCCACATTAAAAATCAATAAATATTACCCAAGGCATTTAAACTAGTTTCGAATTACTATTATATACATATGTTAATGTATGCTGTTCTTTTTAAACTGTAAAATAGAAGTAATATCTAATACAGCCATAACAGAACATATCAATCAAATTAGAACTTGTTATGAAGACCGTGAAAGTTAACACGAGCCTACGTTATTACATTACAAATACTACATTTTAACCTAGAAACTGGTTTTGACGGCCTTTTTACTGTTATGCATATAGAATCAGGTGTATTTTAATTATTACATTTTAATTTTAACTGAACAACAAACGAAATAGTATCCCTGTTAGTAAAAAACCTGAGAAATAAATATGGAAATATTCTTAATTATATCCGTAATGGCGGTTAGATAATAGTTATGTATTAATATTAATAAAACATCTGTACTAGATTATAAATTAAATATTTAAAAAAAACTTCCGGATATTGTAATACCTGATGGAATGATAATTTAAAACAATTTGTTTACCGAAAAAGAACATCAGATATCATTCAGTCATCAGATGACTCAATAAATTCAAAACAATATCGGATAAAATCAATCAAAATAATCGCTCCATAAATTATTTTACTGTAATTAGAAACTGGGATCATTTATAAATTTATCATCAAATCAATTTTATTAAAACCATTATATATTAGTCATATGAAACACGAGTTACCCATCTCAGAAACCAGTTACATACCATCAAAACCTTGTAAAACCACATTCCCGTTGCTAATACGTACTTTTACCTCAGGTATTGGTTTTTTATTTAAATATCTAAGGGCTAGGCTAACAAAAAATGTACAATGTTCTATCTATCCTATCAATAATAGATATTTCGTCCCTAAGATCGAGTGTTTGAATGAGACGGTTACCTGAGGCTTTAGAACTTCGGAATCAAAAATTACACAAAAACTCTCAAATAGAAATACATCAAAAGGCAGGACGTCTAGACATCCTTTTTTTAGTTCCCAGAACGAGCAGGTAGTTCGCCCCACGCTATTTAGGGGTCTTCATTTAAAATACGTTTGAGTTTTAAAAACATCTATTTAAATAATACATTTTGGCACATTCATTTCACATTAAAGCAAATAAATTATACTTAACAGCATATGGCAACTGGTGGAATTTTATTTGTACTTATTTTCTATAAACAATATACTGGTCGTTTAAAATTATAATTTCTTGCAACCCCCTTTGAAAACCTCTTTTCGATTTTAAATGTTAGGATTATTTGAACTTTCTAAGATGTAGTACTCAAGTATGCTGATACCATAAATACTGGGAAAAGACATATTGTAAATAAAATCTAGTTGTTAAGAAACAATAAGTGCATACTGAAGTAAAAAAATTAGCAAAAGCATGATCTAACCAATTACAATAAATCGTCTTATTTTGTACTAAAATCCTCGATATTTGATCACCAATAGAAAGCTATTGAAGGAAGGGGTCATAAAACATTAAATTTTACCGACGACTCTAATAAACATACGATCACATTTTTATACTTATAATATCGGTAGGTACAACGGAATAATTATTAAAATAATTTTTACTAACCCCTCGTTAGTTTCATATCACGTTTTTACTACGACTAGAAAACTTTTCTAATTAAAAAATATAAAATATTCATCGAACCTGTAATAAATCTTTAAATCTATAAGACTCAATTTTTTTTACAAACTATTAGATATAACTTTACTTAAAAATTAATGGTGATTTAATTATTTAGCCTTCGATCACTACATAAGAGCTAGATGTAGAATCCCATACAAAATTGGCCTTAAAACTGTGGCATATTTACTATTGAAGCTGTTTTAAAAAAATCGGCCATTTTATGGGATTTTTCTTGACGCAAATCGTTAATTTAGTTCTTGTTATTCATCAAAGTATTTGGCACATAACAA
>JAOPUB010000018.1:1765264-1783807 GCA_027564055.1 Neptis clinioides
TTCAAGCACTAGCCCGTTTATTTGCATCAATTCCTCTCTTAGAGGGTTGCCTGGAAGAGATTGCTTTAGCAATAAGGTTAGGCGGAGGCTGCGGCGCGGCTATGGGCGGCGCGGGCGGCTGATGCACGGGCGCGGAGCCGGGCAGGAAATAGTCCTTATTGACACAGTTGCGCAGGCAGTCCGGGATGCGGCCGACCATGGCGCGCCGTATCTCCGAGGCAGCCATCTCGCGGAGCTCCTGCGCGGACGCGTCCGAGTAGAAGGCGGCGTGTGGCGTGCAGAGGACGTTCGGTGCGTCCTTCAGCGGGCCCTGCTGTTGGGTTACAATGAAACGGTGTTAAAACAGTTTTAGTCAAACCTTACATTAAAAAAATCTCAGCGATGACGGTTAGTAATAATTAACATAACAATGCAATGTGCATAACTCGCCTGGAAGACATTGAAGGGCTCGTTCTCGTGCACGTCTAGCGCGGCGGCGCGGATGCGGCCCTGCTTGAGCGCGGACGCGAGCGCCTCGTCGTCCACCAGCCCCCCGCGCGCCGTGTTCACCAGGAACGCGCCTGAAAACAAACAATTATATATCAGTTATTTTTTGTATGTAGACAAAAATATATTATTAAGAAGAAAACCGGTGTATCTCTTACCTGGGCGCATCTGTTTGATAGTGAATTCATTGATGAGGTGGTGATTGTGTTCGTTTAGACTGCAATGCAATGACACACAGTCGCTCTGGAATAGGAGGTCCTGAAACACCAAGTTACACAACTTTTAGTTTATTGTTGGCTGTTAATATTTATAAGGCCGGCTATTGTAAACGTCCCCGATAAAAAGACTTAGGGTTCATCAAGTAAAACGATTTATTGGATATATTTACATGACGTTTTTAAACACACAGACACACGTCTTTTATACAACAGACTCATCTAACCTCATTATCATCAGACCATGTTACCAGATGTTCACGTAATCATTTAGACGTAATAACCCACCTGCAATGTATAGACTCTGGTGAGCCCGAGGGACTTCTCGATCCCGTCGGGCAGGTAGGGGTCGTAGAAGATGACGTTGAAGCCGAACGCCTTGGCACGTAACGCGACGGCGGACCCGATGCGGCCGAGGCCTACAATGCCGAGGGTGTCGCCTCGTATGCGTGCGCACCCCGCTGCCGCTTCGCGGACTTGTTCTGGACCTAGAACATACAAATACAATTATTATTATTTTCTTTAGCATAATCCTTCTTAATGGCAGTACACTTATAAATCTATATGGGAAATGTGAGAGAAAATTATGTTGCTTTTTTTGTTTTTCTACTGGTTCTTTAGAGTGAATTAAAAATGTGGGTTGTATTATTATTGAAAAATTTTATGTGCTATTTAAACAGCGTCAATATCTTTGTTACACAAAACTAAAAATATATCAACAAGTATATATGTATTTTGTATGACATCAAATCTGTCTGTATAGTTATTATTATGGACAAATCCCAAACACAATGGACATTATTAAATAGAGCACTATAACTGTATAAACTATATACTGAATATACACTGAATGATATAAAACATTCACATTACAAACGATGTAATAGTCATTCTATAACAGTGCATTGTATTTGTAATTATTATGCATTTTACATGAACACATTTAACAATATACAGTCTATTAATTGAATGTTATATTAAACATGTAAAAGATATTCTAGTTAAAGTTATTCTAGTCAAAGTAACAAGGTTTCAAAGTATTATTACATAAATGACAAAACTAATAACAACCTAAAAATAGTATAGTAGTAACATTATTCTGGAACTGTTGAAACTAATAAGAAAAACTTAACATAATCGTTAAATATCGTTCAAATTGTATGGATAACGAGATTACTATTAACATTTAGTTTTGTTTTGAACTTGTAAATTTATGATATAGCGCCATGCATTAATTGCGCATAAGTCATAGTTAGGGGCTGTTTAGACGAGTGCGACACCCGCGATTGGTTCTTATGCGACGTTTAAGTTTCCGCGCGTCTGTTATTTGTCAAAGTAGTAAACGTCACGCATTTGATTACTAATGCTAATCTTTATAAGACGTGGCGACTTCTATACGGAGAAACAGAATCCTCATCAAAATGTATAATATATTTAATTCTTGATACATAAATACAATTTAATTAATATCTTACATAAAGTATTTATTATTCTGAAATAAAAGAAATCTCTCAGTATGTAAAATCAGGCCTAAGCATATCTATATAAAGTAGCAAACACTTTTGCATTCGTAATGCTGATCGTTGTGGATAGAACTTATTTAGTACAAATATTTTTCGAGTTTCTCAAATTTTCTATTAAGTAATATGTGATAAGTGGTTTGTATGTACCTGTGAATTTTTTCCCTTCCCGTACCATGTTGGCGAGCCAATACGTCCGCCGATATAAATTCAATATGAGACACATCGTCGTGTCCGCCACTTCCTCCACGCCGTATCCCGGCACATTACATACAGCTATTCCTGGAAATGCGAAAAGGAAATAGTATTAAAAAACCGACATATTTTTTTTTAATTTTTTGAAAACTAGACTATAAAAAGTAACCAATATAATTTTCCAAGCTCTAGTGTATCTCTATAATGAGTTTATTAAAATTGAGTTTATTAAAACCAGTCCAGTCCTGCCTTTCATATATTACAAATTGTATAACTACAGATATAGGAGATCAGGTTAGGTTCAGGATTTTAATTAACAGTGCCGGTTTTTTGCTGACTTCAAAAACCAATAAATAAATACTTAAATCAATACATATAAATAGAATTGGGCTGTGTCGGTTTGTAATGTTAAAATCCTCATCACAACCCTTCGATGGCCCACTATTGAGCCGGATCTCCTCCTCAGAATGGGGAGTGAGTTAGAATAAAGAAAAAAGAAAAAATAATGAAAAGAAGAAAGAAAAAAATAATGCTGATGTACAAAGATTGCTGGGTCTGTTACTCAAGAACCTCCATAATTATAGCAATTCAAATTACAATATCCATATTGAGGGCACAGGCGGCACACAGATTAAACAGCCAGGTACAAACATCAAAGAATCAAAATTCCTGTCGCTTTCTTTAAGAAAGTCTCTAATGAAGTCCATTCACGTGTAACAAAGGCTCATTTAAATAAAAGAACGTAACCAAACTTAGCATAATTTCGTGATTCTTTGTAATGATAATATTCTATCTCATAATACCGACCTGCTTTTCGACACTTTCCTTTTAAACTTAAAAAACACAATTTTCATGCATTTATTATGTATTTGGAAAGTATAGGTCGCAGACACTTTACTATACAGTCGAGCATGGACTCTTTTTGCCAAGTTAGCAAATACTTTCAAATATATGTTTTTAATAACAATGCTATGTATCTTTATTTATAAGTCCATAAATTTTTATATATTGAAGGCAATATTCTAAGTCACTAAATTTAAAATCTAATAGAGGACTGACTATGAATATGCATTGGCAAAATGACTTTTTCAATATGAATTAACTAATGGTAACTTAAAGATGTAAGAAATTTAATCATTGTCGTCTTTACACAATTTTTTTTTAAATTATAATTTTTTTTAAAAATAATACTATTTTTTTGGATTACAAATTTGTTACGTAACCACATTGGCATCGCGCATCCAGCTCTCGTAACAATTTAACTGCTGACGCCGTGGGTTTTTAGTTAGTGTTTAAGAAATGTAGATTTTAGAAAATATAATTATAAGAAATGTTCCGCCTTTTCTTCCGTCCTAACGATGGCCCCCACAAATTTAACTAATTAGTATTAGTATTCCTAGTACCCCTCTAACTGCCGAAATTAATAATCAACCTCAATTCAAAAATAAACTTTAAATTTGAATTTTCTAGAGACACAAATTTAAATTTCGAATCTATTTTAATCCATAATCTACGGATTTAGGGTAGAGATTGATTATTAATTTCGGCCATAAGTAAGCTTGAATCCTTTGCTAGAAGTTACTTCAGTAGTACAATGACTGGAATTTTAACCGAAGATATATCGATCGTGAGTTCAACCTCCTTACCCACTGAGCTACTGACGCTTTATTTTTAATAATAATACAGAATAATATATTACCTAGTTCTCCCGCAGCCTTAACATCAATGTTGTCTACACCGGAGCCGATGCGGACAATAATCCGCAACGCTTTGAACTTCTCCAGGTCCTCCTTGGTGAGGATGATGGTGTGCCACATGAGCGCACCCACCGCCTCGTTCAGCACCTTCTCGTGTATCTCGGAGGTGGACTGCGCGTCGCAGAACGCCACCGTCGCCACGTCCTTCAGGATGGGCATCTCGACGGTGCAGTCGCGTCCGTCGAGTAACGCCACCAGGGGTCTGGAAATATTAACACAACTCATCAGAAATTTTGTTTAAAAGCGAGAATTGGTCATCGTCGTTTGGTCAGTTATATATATCACATAGACTATCCAGCGATCAAGGGTGAGTTCCAAAAGATTTATGAATTCAAAAATGTAATTCAACTTGTAGAGATTGATTAAGTTTGAAAACCTTTGGTACACATAATAAGAAGTTTTATCATTTAAATCATAGAAGGATATAGGAAATAATATGACTGAAAGTATTGACCTAAGTTTTCCTTTTTTTTCATAGACTTAGTTAAAATTTTACATAGTTTAGGGTAAGTAGTAAACAATTTAAGTTTATTAAAGCGTATATGAAAAGTAAACTCTGTGTCGTTTCACGTTGTATTTGATAAAATCATCTGAAAAAAAATGTATCGTCTTACTCATAACCACGACCAGTAAACTTATAGACTTAATAAAGACACTTAACCCCAAGAAGGTCATTAAGCGCACATAAAATAGAGTTAAACTTAAAAATGACGTCGTTAATGATCCGTTATCGCAACACTACATAGCAACTATTATAAATAATAGTCTCTTTAATACAGAAAATATTTTTGTTCATTTTTTACCTTATTTAACAATCAGTAGCTTTTTTAATGGTATTTTACCATTTCCACCGACTTCCAAAAGAAAGGTATACGTATGGTTCATATAATTAAGCATCAGTAGCTCAGTGGATCAGGGGTTGTACCCTTAATCGACACAATCGATAGGTCGTGAGTTCAAATCCCAGTCACTGGACTACTGACGTGGCCCACTCCTAACACAAGTTTAGCTTAGGAGGGGAGAACAAGAATACTAGAAGTTTGCAATCCAATCAGCTAGTAATTTAATAAAAATACTTTCCAGTTAAATAAATATAGATATTTGTAAATATAGATATTGACGAGAAGTGGCCAATATTTTTTCCAAATAAATGTTTATATAATATATTCATTCATTCAGTTATAAAACCCTTCCTACGAAATTAAATTCCACACAATATTTCGTATTTTTAATTTCTCAATAATATATGATAGTTTTTCACGTTTTTTTACCCATATAAATACTAGTTCATATAATTTTAAAACATTACGTGTAAGTATGCACATTACCGCTTTCGTGCATTACAACACCAACTGTATCAAAATATCAATCATTTGGTTGGCACGAGCCGTGTTTATGATTTCCGTTATGAATTCCAACAACAAATTCGCATTTGTATAATAAGATGTTCACTTTTATTACCGCATCATTAACATTAAAATTATTTCAAAATTATATAACATTAAATATTCGTTAACCATTACATCATCAATTCATGCTTTGCTAATCTAACCAATGGTTTTTCTACAGTTATAATGTTCGTTGTCATATTTAATACAATATTTTATTTATAATGGACAAAAATAGATTATAGATAAACCTACCACTTCCTCCCTATTATTTCAAGATATACGTTATATTTTTTCTTTAAAAAATAATAATAGCAGTTTAGATAACTAAAACTACTAGTAATCTTGTTCTCCCCTCAAAATAAGCTGGAATGCTTGTTTTAGGAGTGGGGCCACGCCGGTAGTCCCAGTGACTGGATTTGAATTCACGACTTATCGACACTGATCGTGAGTCCAATGCCTGAACCAATGAATTATTGACTTCTCCATTATATTTACTAACACTACATAATATTCTGACAGGAACAAAGCGCAGTGCTTTGGACTTGCGACCAAAATTTAAGGGATGCCTACCACATATGTAAACACTCAGCTCCACTGTCCAGATTACTATACGCCGAACTCTTTAAAATCATATTGTTTTTGAAAATTACTTTGTATATTTTAATCACCACCAGATTAAACAGAGCTATTTAAATAAAATCAGTACAACAACTGATTCATATATAAAAGATTAACCTATTTAAACAAAACCTAAATCATTTCGAAATCCCAATTCAATATTAATCAGCAGTACAAACGAATAATTAGCAAAGCAAACAGACCGACACCGGCATGGACACTAGGTGGCGTAGTGGGCGCCGAGCGATTCCCTGCGCATATTAATCAAGCGGAATTGTTTCGAATGCGACTAATTGTCGTCCAAATTCTCCACGGGAATATTGCCGTATTCAATACGTGTAACGTGTTGTTTCCATGTAAACAGTTTACGTTTACGTCTACATCGACGTTTACGTTTGGTAAACATTGCCTTACATCATGTTTACTTTAATGCTTCTTAAATGAACATATTATTATTAATGTTAACTAAACTTGGTAACTTCATCCGATAACAGTAGTTGTTGTTGTGGTTCTTTGCTGTTGGTATGAAAGTAGTTTTTGTCTGCACTTTATGACCAGAAATAGTTTTTGAAAATTGCCTCTAGTTTAATTTAAATTATTATTTTACTATCACTACACTAAGAGACATCATACTTTTATTTATAATTTACCAGATTCATTCCAATTTGCTCTTAAAATCATAAAAACTAAAACCAATCCAAAATGTTCATTAATATATGTAATTAAAAATCCAATAATGTTTTGAGAACTCCGGGCCAATAGAAAAATTGTTTATTTTTGAACTGTGTAATTTATGTTATGTAATAAGCTAAGGTAGATCAGTGACAGAGTCACAAATCCATTAATAGACTGATTGTTATGATGATGGACCGCATCATTGACACCGCACAAGCTTCAAGCATTGCTCGACTTAGTATCTCAAACCGATGGCAATATTATAAGAAATACGTTCGTATACGCATGATGATGGCTGTGAACATTTTTTGGGCTTCATATTATATTTCATCCTAATAAAACATTAAACAATAGTGGGTAGAACAACAATATGAACTATTGTATGGCACAATAAAACAGAAAGTTGCATTATTTAGTAATACAGGCGAGCCGTACAGAAACTATTCAACTATATACATAAAAGTGAACGATTGTACTAGACCGTTCGAAGTTGTGATGAAAACTATCGCTTCGCTTGATTAAAAAAATATGAACGTGTATCGTAGACATACTTTAAAGCTATATATATACTATGTTTTTGTGTCCTGCAATGATGAGAAACCCTAAGATTTGTTTCAACTATTAATTATACCTACATTTTGTAGACAAACTAAATTAAATTCATAAATAACAAAAAGTGTACCTCAATTTTCCATGGTAACAACAACATAGAACAGAAATACGAGTTTTACTGGAAATAATCTCTGATATTTAAATAGTAAAAAAATTGTAAGTAATTAAGAGATAAAATACACGTGAGAGCAAAGTATTAAGTACGTCAATCAGCATCTTATTTTAATTCTAATATATTCTAAATTTTTTATAGTAAAAAAGAACGTTGTATGTAACTACTTAATGGTTCCGACGTTACGTTAAACATTTAAATGTAAATGTCATGCTCGAACCTTCAATTCGTTTTTTACCCTGAACATTATATTTCTTTCTTGGAATGGAAGCAGTTTTATAGCTACAAACCACAATTTCTGGAATATCATACATGACAAATGTTATCCAAAACCCATTACGAATAAAGCAAATGTGGCGGTAAAATTTATTAGGAGACCTATCGGTTGGCCAAGACGACGTAAGTTACATGGGTAACCTTTGGCCCCAGATGAATCGAAAGTAGACAAATTGGCTACCGAATCAAATATCGGCTACGCGGACGTCCAATTCTAACATCCGAAGTCCCAAGTAGATTAAAGTGACTCGGAGACCCTTCCAATGCTCCGGAATAATTAAAGCCGTGCCAGTGCGATTAAACTAATAAATTAAACTTTCGTCATAGCGAAGCAGAATTATTATTATTGCCGCTGAAAGTTTCGTCGGGCGAAACGAGAAAGTAATTCGAGCGGGGGGTGTTTTACGGAATTCGGCGAACTTTGTCGGGCAGACGAAAACAGATTTGGGGGCAAACAAAGAGATGGGGTAGCCGGGTATCGCGGAGGCAACCCCTTTGGGCAAGTTTTGATGGAAAGCAAATAGGATTAGCGCGGGAAAAGAATAAGTTGAGTGAACTCGATGGACGCGGCTTTGTAGGTTTGCTGAGCGTTCGGCGGACTTGGAAAGTGAATTAGGACGGATACTCGGAAATCTTTGACGAGCATATTGTTTATCTGCGATATCGCTCTTACTTACAACTTACCCATTCAGACTTAAGAAACTTATTTATTTATTAGATCTACAGTATACATTTTTCGAAACTTAGCTTTTCTAAGGTGGAAAGTAATAACTCGGATCAATCTTCTGAAGAAGGCATACTATGAGAAAAATCAAACAAATAAAAAGGATTATTCATCTCTCAGTAATTTTTTCCATTTACTTATTGGTGTTGTTACAAGATATTTTCTAAATCTTGAGACCATTTTATTTTGCCTAGTTGAATAATGTTTTTCATCTTATGTTGCACAGATTATGTAACAGCCATGCCGCAAATGATAATATAAATTGTCTAAAGTTAAACGCAGACTGCAATGCGTCGTGGTAAGGTTAGAGATAGGTCAAGGCGGGATGAAAATGGCGTTGCTGCATTTGTTTCTTTAATGTGTTATACGGCTAGTTGGTTATGTGCACGTACCACGATACTCTAGAAATGCTCTGTGCAAAGTTGAAACTTTCAAATGGAATTTTATACATCATGTTTGTTATGTACTACTTTTATTACAATTTGTACGGAATAATAACGATTCGAAACAAGCCCAAGCGTTTTAAAACTCAACTAATGGTAGCGTTTAATAAATAAAACCTTATCTACATTGACCATTTACTACATTGAAGGTTAATTTCAAATTAAAATACAATGTTGTATGCTGATATCGGACTAATTAACCAGAATTTCAGCTCAACGTTAGTCAACTATTAATTTACAATGCGGTTACCTTAATTAGTAGTCTAAAACAGATTTAGGTAAATAATTTAAGTTGCTTCTAATTCTATTTGCTCGTTAAAGGTAAAATATACAACTAATTAATCATGTCAAAATAACACGACTTAGTACTCTTCCAGTTTTCTAATAGATAATGTATAAAAGTAAAAGCGCGAACACAAGGGTCGGTGTTGCATGACTGGAGCTCATTCAAACCTCGTTAGGAGCGTATTAGAAGTCAACGGAACGTAGACGCCTAATTAAGTTACCTAACAATCTAATGCTTAGGGATATTATACTGTTCATAAGTTTTACTAACTTCTTAATGTTGCAAAAGATAAATAGAGCTCGACGATAAACCACGGAAGGAGTTTTGCCGTTTGCCTTAGCAAAATACATACAATAATAACATAATGATGGTCACTGACCACCCTTCATAGTTGGCCTACGAACGGAATAACATGTCATCATAAATATTGCTCATTAATTTTGCTTGACTTAAAAATAAACTTTTAAGATTAAGATTCCAGGATATCGCACACATTTTAGGAGGTGATAAATATAATTTCGTCCGACTCCATTTTTCTTAAATTTTTTTCGGCTTTAAGTAAAAATGAAATAAGTGAAGACAGTTAAAATTGATAATGCGGTAATCAAAAAATAGATTTATTCACTAATGGCAAAACAAAATTTAAGTCTCGGTCAGTTAGTGAAAATTAATATTTAAGTTTAAAAATAAATAAGTAATTTCATTTTGATGAAATATTTTTTTAAAGCGTCAGTAGGTCAGTGGTTCAGCCGTTGGACACACGAACACAATCGATAGGTCTGGAGTTCAAATCTCAGTTACTGGACTACTGACGTGGCCCAATCCTAACACAAGCATTTCTTAGCTTAGCTTAATGGAGTGGAGAACAAGGATACTAGTAGTTTGTAAAAAAAAATTCTGTTCGGTAGTCGTAGTAGGTCACCAACGAAATACCACTGTAACTTATTATTTTTTAAAATTCGTTACAAATCTTGACTTTCTAACAGCACTGAACTAGGACGAATTACAAGTAGATTTATATTTTAGTCAAGCACTCCTCTCTGCGCTAATTACGAAACTTTTAATTAAAAGTTCGTAAGTATTGTAAAACTTGTTTAAAGTTTTTCACTTCAATATTAAATATGGTCCTAACAACTTATTGTCCTCCCTGACCTCTAACCTCTAGGAGGAAACTATAATCATTAACAACTACGTACATTTCCAAGTAACATGTACTAAATTCCGAACTCCCAACTACACAGAAACCCAAACTTTGTATTAGGGTTCGATATAACAACAACTTTGGTTACACAAAGTTAAGTCAATTAGGAAGAAGTGTTTGCTTGTTATTGCGATTTTAAAAATAACAATCTAAAGACATCTCTAACATAATGGAAATTAATTAATAAATTCTAACATTCAAATTTCTTTATAAAATCAATATTCACGTAGGATTTACTAGAAAATTAGTCGAAATTAAAAACTTAAACTCTTTGTTTGTTTGACCGCGCTAATCTCAGGAGCTACCAGTTCGATTTGAAAAATTATTTTTGTGTTGGATAATTCATTAATTTAGGAAGGCTTGTAGGCATAGCACACGTTACGAACCATAGGAGTGGAGCGATACGTAAATGAAGTTGCGCAGATCGGCTAGTAAAATATAAAATGAAGAAGTCAGCGGCGTCACCCCATATGTGAAAATTACATAAAAGAACAGAATGATATAAAACAGAACTGTTTACCATTGCTAATGAGTATTATTCGAAACTGAAAAAGGCTGTTATACTACACGTGTACGCCCGTACGGTGTACGGCTTGGTGAGCGAGTAAAACAAAATAGTGCTCCAATTTTCTAGCGTGGCAATTAATTTGAAGTATCAAACGAGCCGCCACGGAACGAGTTATTATAATTTATGTATGTATTCGTCGGGTGCGATAATAATAATATAATCAACATCAACGGTTATGAGTTTACGGCGCAGCGGTTATCAAGGACATTCGAGGCCGAGCGCTCCCCGCGTACTTTATTGCTCTTCAAGTTTTGGATAAACAAACTGTGGAGACAGACATCTTATTATAGCCAACCGAGCAGTTGTTTAATATAGTTTTAATACATTAAGTCAAAGATTAAGTCTGTCAAAAAATCAGATTAGAGAAATTGTATCATAAACCAGACTAGGATTATATAAGATGTGATGGAATTATGAGCGATTCCGCAGAGACGGTTAGCTATTACAGTACAACAACTATCTGGTTCCCAAAAGGCACGCCATGCCTACCTTAATATAATATTATTACGTTGACCTCGCTCGGAGGCGCCCTACTGGTAATTTAAGTGAATATTTTGATTTACATATATTCCAAAACTAGTAGTGCGATTAAGGTATTCTGTCCCAATAAAATGTTGTTAACATAACGAATCTGTAGTGTCAAGAGGTTATCTCTAAACGATGCATAATACAAACTGTCAAATATACATCCGCCTCATTTTGTCAGGGTTATATTATAAAGAAATTGCGGGGTTTTGATGGATTTCAATTAGTGCTTACCTTGATTGCAGAGGTCCATTTGCAATGGGACCCCGCATGTTATCCATACGCGCTCTCTTTGGCAGCATCTTGCGTTTGTCCATTTAAAGCGGCAGAGCCGCTTTAATTACCGCTCCGCAGCGCGTCACCTGCAACAACCATCATTTATTACCTCACTGCCAGTATTAACTGCCCCGCAGAAATGACATTTTTTAGCTCAACTTAAAACTAAATTTTAATAAAATGTGTTTAATAATTTCAAACGTTCGGATTTGTTAGAGAAACAACTTTAAACCTTCTTATTTTATATATTTTTATTATATATAAATCAGCGAATGTTTGCTAAATGTATATGTTTGAAACATATACATTTATATAAATGTTAAATGTCATATGGTGCGATTTAAATTACGTTAAATAAATACTAAGCACTTAACAGAAACGACACAAAAATTATTAGGATGCATTTTAGTGCATATTTAAGTATTATTTTATTTCTTATTCATTATCATTAAGACATGTCACATAACATCTTAAAACTAGGGTAGAAAAAGCACAAAACTAAATTCAATCTACATGAACTGCAATTATTAGGCAAATACACAACTGTACACTCAACTATTGCAGTACAAGTGAAAATGATAGTTGCATATCCCCTCGTAACTGCAATCCCGATTATTCAAGAATAAGGAGGCGGTACAAAGTCTTTGTGGAATATCACACCCGAATTATCCGTTCTATAAAGTTCTAAAGATATAATGAACTGTAATCAAAACATCATGGATTAATCTGATAAAGAACGTACGTACGTACGTATGTATATAGCAGGAAATTCACTAGAATCTTCATTATCAAGTCGATTGGACGAACGTTAATGAGTGAGAAATTGTTTACTAATTCATTGAATATTTTTAACCATTAATAGCGTTTAGTAAAGAAAGATTTTAAAATGTATGTTCAATTATTCGCGAGTCGCTAAGATTCTCTTTCTTTCTTAAGAAATGATTGGGAGATATTAAGTTCAAGTAAGATCTACAGTACAAATCAATCAAAGTTTAAGAACCTCTTGTCTAGATTACGTGTAATGTGTGTATCAATATAGTATAGCGACCGACGGCAGAACTTACAATTCGATTGTATGAAGCTTGGATGAAAGCCAATATGATTTGGAATTTGAACGCATGCATAAACACTTAGGGGAAAATCATACAGTATTTTAATTTTCTACCGCATTCATACAATTGGCAAACTGTACGTCACATTGCGGATAATTATACTTTATTTAGGTTATGTTGTGTGTGTAATCAAGGTCTCTATATTAAAAATCTATCAAAGAAATTCATAGTATATATTACACATGAAAATTATTCAAATAACACATTAGAACAAGTATAAAGATATCTTGCGGTGATTAATTAAGCGATCTTGTAAATAATGGAAAATTCGTTAAGGAATGTTAATATTGTAGGCACTCGTTAAAACAATTTATTACATTAAAAAATAAAATATTGTTCAAAACAAGGTCAAGGTTACCGTAATGCCCTAAAAAATTTACATTATAACCATTTACTTGTTTTATACTGCTTACTTATTAAAAAAAACAGTAAATAAATATATTACCTACGTTACCGGTAAATCGTTTTCTATATATTTCTATAAACACATGTAGTATTTATAAACAATATATAACAAAAAATACATGTAATATTAAGTACATGTAGTACTAAGAACAAACTTATCGCTTTTAAGTACAGTGTAAGTAAAGTCTACTACAACAAAATTCAACAAATCAAGTATTTACTTTTTTAAAGTTAAGTATTATGTTTAAGTATTTTTCTTCTTCTTGCTTGGTATACAATACAAAATATTTGAATTTAATTAAATTAAGAAATAAATAATAAAATAACATAAAGACGACCATAACAATAAAATGATAGTAGTCTAGTCTAACAATTTAGTTATTAGAACAATCCAAGCACTAAGAAAGAATTAAAAAGACTATTTTGCTATACGTTATATAATAGAATTTCACTGTAAATTCGTTTTACTCCGAAATAGAACCATCTTAAATTGAAGTTAAATATTTGTGGGTAGCAAGTAGCAAAAGTCTTTTAAACTCTTTTACCGTGGATTGAAGCTACTCGTTTACGTGTTTTAGGGCGACGCGGTGGATATGTAACATTATGTATATGAAGAATGAGTGAACGATCAATATTCATGTCTACTCACAATTTCAATGTCATTAGGGTTGGCGTTGGCAATTCGCTGTGGGTCTCGCCGCGCTCATTTTACCTAGGGCAGAAACACAACTTGTTGAGTTACTGATCTACTTTACACCATTACACCCTTACAGCCTACTGTTAGGGTTATTAAGTTTATTTGGGAAATTTTACGTAATAGTCGCCTGAGGCTAAGTTAATGGGTTATAAATCGTAAAAGGCACTTAAAAATCTTCTATAGTGTAAGAAATTATTATTTATACTTAGCATTATTAAGTGTAATGTTACTAATATTAGTGACTTTACACAGACGTCAGCTGAGCAGTATAAGGTACCATTAAAATATTACGTAAGCACATTTTTTGCAACTATCAACCCCCCACTCCCCTACATAAGCAAAGCCCTAATCCTCCCTCTATTACCTTACAGCTTACGTAAACGTTGATTTTTTTTACAATTTATCTTGTGCAGAGATTTTCACGTCCCGATGTGAGTGTTTACTTTTCGCTATACTTTATCGCTGACGTAAATAACCCCCCATATCATCAAAAATAAGCAAAGCAAAGACTCCCTCCGCCACCAATAATGCTTACGTAAACTTGAACGTCCACTATATTTGACGTTTTCTAAAAGAAATTACTTACCAAAATACCTCTTTTCGAACAGAGGCGAAATTAATTTGTAAATCCATTGGGAGTACGCATAAAATAAACTAATATAATCTACCAGCCAATCAGAGAGTATCAAGAGATCGTAAATATTTTTTTCTATTAAAAAAATTGTAAACACAATTAGTACACTGTTTTCTTGGAAAATTATTCTAAAATCTAAATATGTATAAGTATGTAATTAATAATTATAAACTGCATTACAAAACTAAAGTATTACCATAGCAACAATAAAGTTAGCAATGTAAAACACAGATGGCAATAGAAAAACGCGACGGAGCTTGAGACTAGAAGGACAAATAGGACATTTGTAAAAAATGTCTTATGAAACAACGGATAAAAATAAAACTGTAAATCAAAGACTACGAGGTTTGGTCATCCGAAATATCTTTTAAATGGAACTCAGTTAGCACTTAAGGACACTCAAGTTCAATTTAATATAACAACAAAAGCGACCACCCCTATTCTCAATCGCTACCGCCCTTCACCACCCCCAGCCATTCGTAATGTATACACAAAGAACAAGGAATTTTTTAATATGATTTCTGTAATTTTTTAAACATTTATAATTTTACTAGCTGAACCGCCCTTATTCGCACGGGTGCAATTAATTTACTACTAATAAAATAATACGTTAATTTATCGAGGAACGAATTCTAAACATCGAAACATACAAACTTTCACATTTATAACATTAAGTAATACTAGTCTATGCGCCTCGGATTTGCACGGTTCTATCGGTCGATACACGTATAATTTTAAATATATTGTTAGTAAATTAAACATCTCATCCAAACATGCCAGCTATCTTTAATTAATTTTTTTAGCATTTTTGTTTGTGCAGTTTCCCAAAGTGGTAGGTTTGATACGATAACCATCGTATAAAACCTACCGTTATCGTTTTATAAATGATATTAATTTTTTTAAATATGTATAAAGACTTGTATGTGGTAAATTAAACTCTGTTTTCGTGGTTTTTCACATTTTCCACTAGGTATCATAGTTCAATAAGTTTAATTTATTTATTACCTTTCTTAATGAGTTGAATTTCATTTCATTGTTTGTACCGTCACTAAACAAACTTATTCATATATTCCGGTTAATGAAATCGAATTTAAGTATGTTTTTTAATACAAAAGTTTCTTGAACTTAGTACAATTATTAATAAGCAGCGGCTCTTCACGCATTCGAAGCGGTTACAAAAAAAACGAGTCCAACCTAGATAAGTAACATTGATATTGCGTAAGGTACATACACAAAACGATAACTTTTATAACACAATAAAATCAGAACAGGTAATTAGATAATATGAACAATGGTCGACTAATAGATGCGTGTGACGCTGGAAATGCCAGAACTCGATATTAAGTAAACATCATTAAACTATTAAAACTACGAGGAAAATATAAGGCGATTGGGTTTTATTCCAAACAATTATTTTTAGAGTTTTCCTCTATTAACGCAATGACAAAGTTGTCCAGATTTGCCTAATCTAACTAGACCAGAAAAATATTATAACATAACTAATTTACTATTTGAATTATATGTATGGATGTTTGTTACTCATTAACGCAGATATTCTATAATTATTATATCGAATACCTGGATTCTTACATATGCTACTTTTTGTCGTAAGGGACAGACTATATTTACTTTATTGATAAAATCTTAGTACTGAACGTCGTAAATTACACCCGTGCGAACCCGGGGCGGGTTGATATTACCCATGAAATAATTAGCCCAAACGAAATTTCATTGAAATTCATTAGCTCAGTGGTTCAGGCGTTGGGATCACGATACGATCGATAGGTTGTAGGTTCAACTCCCAGTCATTGAATTCAGTCCAGCCAAGCATTTTATTTTTACTTGAAGAGGAAAACGAAAATACTAGTAGTTTGAAATCCAAACTAGCTAGCAATCTTTATAAAAAAAAATCTATACTATTTCTTATATTGTTGTGAACAAAACATTTTTATAAAAAATACCATCCAAACATACAAACATTCATTAGTAAGGTTATTTTTATTTCAATCGAATATCTGAAAGAGTAAAATTTAAACATCGTTTTATATGGTATAAATGTGTAATGAGTAACACTAGAAAATGCTCCGTAAATCAGTTTATTTACAACACTGTGTGAACATGCTCTTGTGTACATGTACATGTGTGTATATCTTATCTATAGTGAATAGTATTATTAATAACAAACGGGGCAGATATCTCCAGTTCTTTGAATCGATTAAATGTTACGCCGCACTATCTCGAGTCGACTTGTACGACTTGTAGTGACATTCGCTTCGACCTTGCGTTCAATTAATTATGGTTATGTAGTTTTTTACTACAACGCTTTAGATTGATTCTTAGTAAATTCATTAGCCTTCTAACGATTAAACTATAAAAATATCTCACAAAATTATATTTCTCACTTTTCTCATTTAAACCGGATTTAGTATCTTTATAAATCGTTGTTTGTTAATAAAAAATAGTAAACTCATTTAAAACAAAATTGTCTACATATTATTATATTTGAACGAGATTTGATTTATATTAGATAACAATTTTTATTTATATTGGATAAGGTTTTCACAATTGTATTACAATTAGAACATTTGCAGAATATAATAGAAGAGATATAGAATATAGGCTTTATTTCAATTATATCGAATACTTCAAAAGATATTGTCATTAGGAAACTTTTTGGCTCAGGCACAGCTTAGATTATTTGACTAGTAATTACATAAATTATTTAAATTTAATCGTAGAATGATACATTTTTAATTGGACATGTCGTTATAACTCATAATGAAACAAAAAACAACAATATCATTGTGAGTCTGAACAATAATTAATACAAACAAATAAAATAGAAGTATCTGGTTGAAATATTAAAACAACCGCTTTATACTAAGTGCATCGGGACGTATACACGGATACATATGTCAAAACAGCATAATATTTTGTCAATTTGTTCCTGGTAATCTCTGAAACAGCTTTACGCTTAAATAAACGTGACTTTCACTGGCAGATAGCTGATGTTATATTGAGTAATTTAGGCTTAAAGATATAAGGGAAAAAATCTTTGCTCTTTCAGGCGCTTCATTGAAGTAAATCAAGTTGAATTATAAGTTTTAGCAATAACAACATATTTTTCAGAATGGTAAGAAAAATTACATGAACAGAAATGTATATTATTTATACGCACAATTAAACAGTTCTCGTAATCAATAAACTGTTACGTCGAGTTATCTCGAGCGAACGTGTCACACGCAGCGACCTTGTATTGACTCAAATACACGTTTCTATAACATGGGTTTTTCTATTTATATAATACCATAATTATAAACAATATAATTTTTTTTTATAATATAGAGGTCGCTTGAGGTTTGTATTTTTATCGTGAATATATTGGCAGAGCTTTTTAAAGATCAATAAATCCTACTAATATTATAAATGCGAAAGTTCGTGAGGATGGATGGATCTTTGTTACTCTTTCACGGACAATAATTTATAAGAAATTTGTATAATTTAGTAATAATATAACTATTTATTAAACAACTTTAGATAAGTAGAAACCACGCGGGCTAAGCTGCGAGTGGAAACTAATATCTTATATTTTAACATAATTATATAATAATATGATTTTGTATTTTTAAATGTTTATGTAAAAAAGGGAACTGTCTACTAAAGGCGAAACTTGATCTAGAAATTTTCACTTAAAATAAAAATTCATCATGGTTAAACTACAAAGGATACATGACCACTCTGTTTGGTTAGAGTAAGATTTCACTACATTTTAGAATATCGAGGTCAAGTGTTAGTAGAACTTAAATATATACGTC
>JAOPUB010000018.1:1794050-1815295 GCA_027564055.1 Neptis clinioides
TTAAAAAAACAATGTTTTTATTTTTTTAAATTATACAAAAAATCTTTGGTTTTTTAGCTATTTTAAATATATAAAATATTATTTTGAATCATTTTAATAATATAAATAAAAGGTACATTTAGGGTAAACATATAAATATAATTTATTTAATTAATAATGACAAAATGTATAAAGGAAAAATATTTTCCTAATACAAAAATATTTTGTTTAAAAACTTAATTTTTTAAATTATTTTAATAATTTAAAAATATGCTAAATTATCTTAGTTATCGTATGGATAAACAGAATAATTTATTATACATATTTTTTAAATTTTAAAATAATTCAAAACAAATTTGAAAGAGAAAACTACGTCTTTATATATTTAAGGACCAATTTTATTTAAAAAATCAATATTTCTATTAATAATATTTATATAAAAAGTTTCTAAATTTCCTAAGCTATTATACATATAAACAAACAAACAGACATATATACTATTTTTAATAAAAAATGACATACAAAGTCACACATCAACATCAATCTTTATGCTCCAGTTCCACGACCTCCATCACGAAATATACGTGAAATGAATACAACAATGTCTGTTTGTGTTGTAACTTTTGGAAACTTTTTAACCTCTCTTCACTGAGGTATTTAAACGTTTTTACATATTAATTTTATACAGAGTTTATATGACTTAATTTTTCAATGAAAACTTCTACACACTTTGTTGTGATAAAAAAAATTGTAAATACTATTTTATTTATTTTAAAGAAAATTTATTATTTATTAAATATATATTTTTTAAATACAATAATTAGTGTTACGAACTGTTTTACAATAAATATTTAGTGTTAGCAACTATTTACAATAAATAGTTAGCCGACACGCGTGACTTTGTTGACGCTGGTTTTATTTACTTAGTATTTTATCTTTAACATATCCTGCAAAAAGCAAAATTTTGTTCTGATGCATAAAGATATGTGCATAAATCTCTCTTTTATAGGAATTAATTTTTTCCGGGTAAGTAGTATCTCGTGTAATATTGGAGATTATATACTATACATGTAAAATTTCGTTCCAACTTATTATGGCATGTGAATAAATCAATGTCAGTTCCTGTGGGAAAGAATCCTTCTATCCCACAGGAACTGACATTTTTTGGGATAAAAAGTATCCTATCTACTAAGTCAGTCTATAAGATGTCTGAATACCAAATTTTCAAATCGATCCAGTTGTGAGAGATGCCAGAGCCTGATGCGCGTACAAAGATACAGACAGACAGAAAAAATTCTGAAAAAAAATGTTTTGGCTTCTATCGGTGTTATAATGTCCCCATGCATTAAAATTTCTAAGATATCTTCCATGTACAGACATTCGATATTTTACATAATGCACTGTAAACTGTTATAGATCGTGACGTCACAATTTATGTCGTATAATTTGCTCGAATTAGTTTATCATTAATTTTCCACTTTTGTAATATTTTCAAGTTATGAAACCATCTTATTATTTAAAAAATAAAGCTGTTAACTTTTGTTTACAAAAACAACACGCAAATTAACTTTTCAACCTTTTTCAAAGTATGGAAGTAAAATATTTTATTTTGACATTGGTCAATCATCATCATCATCACAACCCTTCGATGGCCCACTGCTGAGCCGGGTCTCCTCCACAGAATGGGGAGAGGGTTTAGGCCATAGTCCATAGCCATTAACATTGGTCAAACCTGTATATAAATAAGAAGTCTAATATATCGTTCTTTTTTCTAGCACTTACCGGAGCTACATAGTTAGGTGTATACTGAAAATCCTCGAAAATGCTGTTGACGTCCGAGTTGTTGTCATTCGCAGTGACGCAGGTTAAGCTATTATTAAATTCCTTTTCAAACGTCTCATCCATAAAGTCTCTCCTAAAAATAAATAGATCAAATTAATCAAGGAATTTTATACATTTAATTAGTCAACAACAAAGTAGTTTTCTATATTATCCGTTCAAGTATTACGTAAGCATTATAGGGGGCGGGGGAGATAACAAGTAAACACGCACATCGGAACGTGAAACTCCCTGCTAAAATTAGTTGTGAAACAAATACATGCATCGATGTTTATGAAAGCATGAAGGGGGGATTAGGGCTTTGTTTACTTTTCCTGACAAATGAGGCGGGTGGGTTGTTAATTGCAAAAAATCTGCTTAATATTTGAATGGCGTCAAATAAAATCAATATATTGTGCCAAATTATGTTATGTAACAGACATACAAACTTTCACATTTATAATATTAGTAAGATAAGTGAAATTTACTTTAAGTCATCTTCTGTGCTCATGGCGGAGATTCGTCGCTTTTTGTTCGGCACCTCATCAGAACTTATTGGTCTTTCCAGAATATCATTATATAGGTCTTTATACCCTGGAACAGAAAAACCAACATCTCGTCTAGTCTAGCCACTACATATAAGAGATAGAGGATTAGAGAGAGTGTGGCGGAGGCACCTATAATCAACGCTGACCGTACAGGTGGCTCACAGGGCATATAAGACCCGCCCCCCAAATCTTCTAAAATTCCTAGTTCATTAGTCGTGACGTAACGAATATTGGCATTCGCGTAAATTCGTATGCTTTTTTAATATTGCGAAAATTAATGTTCCGAATGTTTGGCGAATATATTTGACAAACTAAAAGGAAATTATTTATGAAATGATGTATTGTATAGATAACTGACAAGATTTATAATTTTTATTTACTTATAATCAAATTATTATAGAACGGCCTTGGGGTAGACAACTCAATTAAAATACAGTCTTGTTCTTTGGCTCTGCCAAATACCAACTCGATGCTTTAGACTCGGTTGATCGTCGTGCTAAGAGACTCGTTGGAGATGAGACCTTATTACGGTGAAAACTCCAGGAGCTGGACGCAAAGTTGAGTGCCTGTCAGTATTCTACAAACTATATTACGGCGAGTGCGCACAGGAACTACATGACCTAATACCAGCTTCACCATTTTACCATCGAACTGTTAGATGCCGTGAGGGTCTCCACCGCTTTGTAATAGACACCACCTGTGCGCACGAAGCGTTTTGCTTCTTCTTTCCTGCTACGGACAGCAATGAAGTGGAACGCCTTACCGGCGGTTTCAGGCTTTCCGATCAAATTTTTGAAATTTTCAAAAAAAGTGTGAATAGACACCTGCTAGAGAAACGCGCTATATCCTCGACTGAATCTTACCTTGATATTGACAAGCGCTTGTGTATTATTTATTTATTAACAGAAAAAAAAATGATATCCTTACTTTAACAAAAAAAATCAAAGCCATGATTTTAAACGCGGATGATATTTTGCGCGTTTTATTTGAAAGTCAACATTCGCATTAATAGTCGCGAAAATTGAATATTCGCAATCGCATTCGTGAATGTGTCTATTCTAACATTCGTTACGTCACTAATATAGATATATAAAAATCCTCTTTATATGTTACATACTAATTTAAACTAATTTAGTAGAATAAATGTTCTTACCCATTTCTGTAATTCTTTCGATGAAAGAACTCTTATCTAACACAAACGCGTTGCGTCGACCTTTTGGTCTTCTCATATCTAACTCCTGTACTGAAATAAAAAAAATTATAAACACACCCATTGTTTATAACCAGTCAAACTGCCCTGGCTTGGTTTATGTTATTTTATAACCATGTATTTATTTATATGTATATGACAATTCATACAAGACTTCGTCTAATTTATTCATTGAACCTGTTTAAGACTTTTTTTGGATCATATCCTATGTAAGTTAAAAATCGGACTACCAGTTCTTGAATTTTAAATGGTTTAAATAACTCAATTTTGTTTTACATATTGAACTAACTGACAAATTAAATAATAGTTTATATTTTATAATAAAACTAACAAGGTGAAAAGTTAATATAAATTGTATGTATAAAAATTAAAATAGTTTTTTTCTTGTTGAGAAGAATTGGCAACAAACTCAACACAATTATTGATATCAGTTTTAAAAATGTATAATATAATAATAGTATGAGTTCTTTACTTATTTGTGCAGCAACAGCTGGCGAGAAAAAATGTTGCAACTTCCACCATCCAGACTCGCCTAGAACAAGAGAACCAGACTGGAAGAACATATTATTGTACACAGACAATGCTCCAGCAATTGTGCCAACCCAGTTCTTTTTCTGCTTACTGAAAATTAATTAAGTAAAAGTCAAGAAAATAATTTTAATAAAATTTTAACATATCTATATTATTATGTTATATGAAACTAGAAGAAGTATAAATGCACATGTATTTTTTATATTTTTTAAATGTTAGGCTGGTAGTAGTTAAAATCAATTTTGAAAATTAATTTATTCTAAAAAGACGAAGATGCAAATGACGTCACACATATGGTTAAATAGTGATATGTCTTTGCTTTAACTAATATGGCAAAGGCATCATCTAATCATGCTGTATATGTGACGTCATCAAATATATGAAGCTGGAATGCTTGTGTTAGGAGTGGGTCATCCCAGTAGGCCAATGAGCGAGGATTTTAACCAACTTTTTCAGGACCTATCCAGTTGTATTCTGAACCTCTGAGCAAACTTTCTGTAAAGTTTGTTCTAAGGTAATATTATATCATTATGTTGGTAACATAGAATACTTACAAGTTACTTCCAAACAGCTGAACCCAATATCTATCAACAAAACAGCAGATGTGCATCTTATAGTGGAAGAATCCATTGTTGCTGATCCCCTGCATGAATGTGTTGAGGTGATTTAATGTTAGCAACAGGCAGTTTATCCTGGAAGAAGTTAATCATACAAGTTCAAATTATTGCAATTTCTATTTAACAAAGAAAGCAAATAAAACAAACAAGTATTTTCTGCTACTATCCTACAAAATAATTTATACAGACTACTTGTTCTCAGTATAACAAGTAGTCTGTCTATGTTTTTCTAAAACTCAAAAAGTAACCTGGGAATAATGTAATAAATTTTTTTCCTTTTTTTAAATAACATGTATCATTTTAAGTGTATTTTTGAAAACGTTTTTTTTTAAGGCAAATTTATAATTTCTAAGACTTGGTAATTTGAAAAGTGCTACAAATTTAAATTTAGTGTAAAGTGATGGATTTTATCAGAATGTTTGAAATTTTCATTTTTCGATGGAGTATTTAATGCTTAGTGTATTTAAAAACAACTATACTATTAATTTTTACAAAAGATGTCTAAAAAGAATTCTATAGAAGTGCCATTACAGGAAATGCATGATTTGTACGTATTGTTATATTATGGCTAAATTACACAAATTCTTTATAAATTGTAGCCTATATGTTATTCTGATGTATAAGCTATGTTACTGTAAAGTTTCATCATAATCAGTACAGTAGGTTTAGCGTAAAAGAGTATCAAATATCTATTCATCCATCTTACATACATTCGTATTTATAATATTAGTAGGACCTATCGTTCCTTACCATGACAATTTATTACGCCTAAACACTTCCTGCGAGTCTGGAGAACATTCAGCGCAAGTAAAATCGAAGAACACATCGCCAGCGAAGTCCCCCGGCGTTCCTTCGCGTTTCAAACATTTCAAATGTACAAACAAGTTGCAAGTATCACAAACTAAGCCCGGCTGGTCTTGCTTGTTCTCCGGTTCATTACAATATTTACAGGTATAAGAGAGAGGTATACTTATTGTTTCCATTTGAAAAATGTTCAAAATTGTTTGTTTATATACTTGACATTTGTATTTTAAAGGTTATGTCAAAATCGAAATGTCAATCGTCAAAATGATGTTCAGTGTTGCCGAATCGTGAAGCTATCTTCGCATTACGTCTCATTGGTAAAGGAAAAATTATCCTATTTTGAATTAAAATGGCGTCGTCAGTAAGTTTTTGATCAAAATTCAAATATTCAAAACAGTAAACAAACATTTTCAACTCTTAAAATGAATTTTTAACTCAACGATAATTATTTTTATACTAACAACACTGCAGTGTTAACTATAGGAGCAGTTCACAGACTAGGTAGTGATGCTTGGAACAGTTCAAACAGATTCTAACTTGAAGATTATTTTTCTAAGAGACAGATTCTTTGGTCACATTCATACGGCGACACTGAAAATAGGTTATATAGGAAACGACCTCGCTTCGCCGAGTTTTATAAAAAAATCTGCGCCTGGACTTCCACAAATCTTTTAAAACCAAATTGGTACCACCTCGGGTACCTTTCTATCTCAAGTTTTAGCGATACAAAGTCTTCTTCTTTAAAAAACTAATTTCTTTTATTGCTTTGTTCCTTAGTCTTTAGATAAATAATAATTATTATCTACCTAATATTTCTACCTAATAGATGCTTTGTCTTTATTTAGGATCAATTTCTAAGCACATAGGTCAAAAAAAATCAATCACTGTCTAAAACGTTTTATTACAAAAAAATATGCTTAACCTACTCATTGTCTTCCCGAGTCTTCTTCTCGGAATTCTCTAATCCACTTGTCTATGTTTTGTTTGTGGATATTCCTGGCTAGTGTTACAGAAGGCGGGTCATAAGCGCTCGCAGCCATCAAGTCAAGGTGATGAGCAGCGTCAATTATTACCACTGCAGTCACTGAGCTACTGATGCTGTTGAGAATTCCACCTGTTGAAAATTTATTTTATTTTACTTTTCCTCTCAAACTATGTTGAATATATAATAAATTTTAACCCACCTCCAGCCCATGGATCTAAAAGTCCATTGCTGAACACAATATTAGAAGCTGCTTTCAGTCTTTCTCCTCCAAACTCCACCCAAGCTCCTTGTCTTTGAGGGTATACATTGTACTTTTTAAAGCATTCTTCACTATATTTACTGAAATTCCAGGCTTTTGGTTCAAACATATCCTCTCTTCCATTTGTGCACATCGGCATTACCATTTCCGTGCAAGCCTGTAGATTTAACAATTTGATGTTAGTGTTGTCACAAAAAAAACTTACCAATTTTGTTGGAAATGTTGTATTATTAGAATTTGTGCTTTTTTTCTTACCTGATAGTCCCAACCACTAGCGTCTAGATTACCAAAATCGTCTCCCTTTTTGTAATCAATACATTTGGCTTTACCATCAAAATTAGCGTATGTCTGTATGACCTTACCAATTCCCTAAAAAACAGTCCAAAAATACAATTAAAATTTTGTTTTTGTCTATTCCAGTTAAACACCAAAAAAAGTTAGTCAAGTTAGTTGTTCTTACTTCTAGAAGTTCTTGGTCTTTCAAGGTCTCACTCAAATATGCACAGGCGACTCTAACTGGTTGAGCTGGGAGAGGCATCAGGAAATCCGTCGCGAATGGATAGTTGACCATAGCCAATGTCTCATACATAGACTGGAGGAAACTCATCAGTTCGTCAACATCTGTGGAGTTCTTGATTGGATCACATAGCTTCCAAGTTTTTTGTAACCAATCTGTATTGTTCTGGGTTTTAACGAAGTTTCTGGAATAAATGAAATGCCGTGTAAATCACAAAAATATCCAATCCATAGATTTAATTTTTTTTAGTTTACTTTTTAAAACATCATTAATATTTCTTCATATATAGATGTTACTTAATCTAATTACTATAGCGGAAGTATGTATTTACGGAAGAATAATTATTTCTGGTATTTATGGCAACAATTAAAAAAACTTTATAGTTTATACAAAACAAAAGGTTATCTGTATAAACCCTTTAATGAAAAAAAATACGTCATAGATAAAAATTATTAGATCCCTATTTTGGTATTATTATTTATGGCAACAATTTAAAATAACTTACTTAAAGATTGAACAAAACAAAAGGTTATCTGTTGAAACCTTTAAATAAAAATAAAATTACATCACAGATAAAAATTAATAGAGTCCTATTTCTTTTTTTTATTGGTCAGTAATTCAGTTTAGGTATACCTTAAAAGGCTCCAGGAACTCCTAATATTGTCCACACATTTTTGCCCAGCAATATTAAAGCTGGAGGTGACAATCCTGTCAAACACTTCGCATGGAACCATGCCAGGGTACATATGAATAGGAGCTGATGCTGCGATGGCCCCGGTCACTATATGCGGATACTTCATTCTCATGTACGCTGCTAACATTCCTCCATAGGATCCTGAAAAAGAGAAGACAGGAAGATAAAATATTATGTGTCTGATGTAATATTAAAATTACCGTTTTTTACTATTTTTTTACAAATTTTATAAATAAACCAGGATGTATACACGCTAATACATATACCAAAACAGAAAATTAAATTTTTGTCTGTCTGTTCGTTTTTACGAGACTTTCACTAGCAGATAGCTGATATTAATATTAACTATTAGGCTATTTTTTTAAAAAGTAGATTATCACCCAAAGAAGGTCGCACGGTCAGTTATTTTTTTTTTTATATATAATAGCAAATCGGGAGAAAACATTTTTGCGATTAAGTTTGTCCAAGCGCTTCATAGTAATGCGTGGTATATATACATTGCAGCCGGGCGCAGCCGGGTCGGATAGTAGTAAAATAAAACTGCTTTATGTGTTATATACCTCCAAAAACAATAACAGGGTGCTTCGGTTTAAGTTTAGAGCCCTAAAGATAGTTGATGAGTTCAGCGTAGTCAGCCAGCGCCTGCGCAGCCGTCAAGTACCCAATGTGTTCGTTGTCCAGGGAGGTCAACTATTTTAATATGAAATGGTAAAGTTTAAATAGTAAAAAGTGAGACCTCCTAATAAATTATAATTATATACTAGTCTCAAGAACAAGAAAATAATGTAATATGGAAATAATACTAAACATTTCCTAATATAAATAAAATTTATTTAAACATTTACTAATTTAGATATGATATAATAACAAAGAATAGAAAGTAGGTATGTTTTTGGTATTTATACAATAGCTGAATTAGTTTACAAACAGTTAAAGTTAATGTTTCTTACATTGAGAGAGAATTATAAAATTTCCTCATTCCAACAAGTATGGATTTTGTGCAAAGATAAACACATTTAAAAGTGTGCCATGCATTTAATTTATTGTACTCTCTTTTAATAATGTGAGAAAGTGATGAATGAAAGTTTGTAAAGGTACTATTATAAAAAACATATTGGGCTTTATGACTGTGAACTAAAATTTTGTGAATGATGCTCCATACACCACTTTATTAAATAGATTATCTTCTTAAACCTTATAATATTATAAATAGTTTATATAATTTTAAACTAATTATAATATTACAATAACATAGTAAATATATTTGAACTGATTTAATAGAATCAGATATAATTTGAAAACAATTTGTTTAATAATACTAACCTAAATTACTAAAATTTTTGCACGATTAGTTTTGTATTCTCAGTTTTTCTACTATTAAACTATAATTTTATACTTGATCTAAAGGTTATGTACTTTTATTAAGTATAGATAGCAACAATAAAACCCCGTAATAATAACAACATTTTAAATACAAGTTCTTCTTTGAAACAAAAGTTAAATTATAATGATTCAACTTTCTACTACAAGTAGGTCAGCGTCCCATCGTCAATCAGCAAAAACCGCGTGGATACTATCATTCATTCAAATTACTCTAGAATATTCCTAGTGGTATGATTTTAAGGCTCCAGTACCACAACTTGTGACGTGATTTGTCGCCCTGCGTCCAGCGAACAGCCTAGCACACTACGCCACACTGTTACCAACTCGATGACGCTATCAGAATATCACAAAATGTGATGACACATCAAAACTACCAAAACTTTTTTGTGTCAAACCATTTAGCACACTTTAAGAACAAACTTTTTGATATCTATAACTAAAACTTACCTATAATACGCCGAATCCAACAACAAAGAGTAACCAGCCACGCGCTCCAATTACAGGACACTCACTAAACACGAAAGCACTAGGTACAGAAGAAAAATTGTAACACTATGTTAATCTGGTTCGTCCGTAGTCTGTTTGGGAAATCGATTGAACTAAGTTTTTTCAGTTTTTCACGCAATAAACACTTAGCCGGGAAAGCGAACCCTGAATCACCGCCAGCTACGTACAAAATGGCGGATCCGCGTAATGAAAGTGACGCGGTGACGCGCCGACAAGTCATGGACAATAAAAAAATCATCGTCTATGGTTTTATGGTGTGGTCGATGTTAAAAATTATTCCATTTTTAATAAATAACGAAATAATTTGAATTGTTTTGATTTGATATACAAAAAAATATATAAAATTGATTTTTACATTTCCAATTAATTTTATTTATTTCTTTTATTTTTTATATTGAATTCATAGATAATATATGTAGTTTTTTTTTAAATTCTAACTAATAACTATACAGATCTAATAAAATTACAACAGATTATAGTACGTATTGAATATGTTCTTAAATCATCTCATCGCGATTTGACGGATTAATTGTTCTTTGTTTTTGGTAGAAATTTTTTATTGTAAAATAATCATCAGTTTCTCATAAGATAAATTTGAACATAAACGTCGAAAAAGAGAAATAAAGATCAGTCAACCTTTTTGTGATTATATGTTTTCATAAGATTTAACTGGTAGGCTGTTAGTGAACAGTCAACACGTCGTCACGTCCAATCAGCTGAGTTTTGTTTTCGTTGTTAGGGGTGTCCGTTTCAGAGGCGTGTACCCATTTTTTATTCGTAGAAGTGACTAAAAATACCTGCAATGAACGAAATAAAATCATTAGAACATGCGACTTTGAAGGTATGTCCATTTTTATTTGTAAAGTGATTTAGATTGCAGTTTAACGAGTGTTTATTCGTATTTTTCAAAACGAAGGTTTCAAGACGCACTTTATTGGGTAATAAGTTTTTTACATTTTTATAATTTCATGTATATTGTTACACAGTGAATGTGTTTTCGTTTAAGAATTGATCTGAGTAGTCTGAATATCGAATACTACATTATTGGTCTAGTTTATCAAATATCCGTATTGTCTTATGCTTAACATAAATAATAATATATGTCTTATGGACTACTAGTCGCCCCATCCCGGCTTCGCTCGTGTTCAATTTTACACCTACTTATTATATTGACTTAGATTTAACAAAACAACATTTAATCTTAATATATTGCTGAATATAATATTGAATACTCAAGCATTTAAACTACTTATTATTATCCTACAGAATAGCTATATCAGGAATAAAAATTAGTGTATGTGTTAATGCAGCTTATAGAGTGTCTGTGTGCTAAATTTCATTAAAATCCATTCAATTAATTTTATATGATTGAGTAATAAATATCCAAACGTACATTAGTAAGATTTCCTCAAGGTAGAACTTGAAAGGTGTAACTTTTAAACTGATAGAGTCCAAACAAAAGATTTTGTCATTAAATAGTATACATATATATAATTATACCAATTACTTTGAAACTAGGTCCCCTATGAAGTGTTTAACAAGAGATACCGCAATGCTCAAAGGGTATTAGATGTGGAAGCAAGGCACATGGTTACTTCTGTAAGCGATATTGATAAAGCAGCTAAGAAAGGTGCAACTGCTGGTGAAATAGATTCTTTGCTTGGTGGAATGGTAAAATTTTTCTTGAATTTCTTTTAAAAGACATCACTATACAACTATTACATATTTTCTTTACTTTTAGGGTTTATAATACCTTTATTTTTGAATATGTTAAGAAAAAGAAAACTTTTGTTATATATAATTATCTTATATTAAAAAAAAACTAAATTTTTCCATTCTTTAGATATTTTTATTTACTATTAAGAGCTAAGGTCATTTATATGCATATGTTGCATTGTAATATTATTAACCTAGTACTAGGTGGGATGTCAGTATGAATAAATTAGTTGTCTAATCTTTTATTTGGACATTATAATTGTAATTCTTCTGACATTATTGTATATTGCTCAATAAATATTGAGCATTTAATGATAATGTCTCGAGTTCTGTATTAAATTTTTCTTCTACAATATAAGGATGGGGCTTTGTTTCCACCATAGTTTTACAAGAATATATATCAATAAATGTATTTGTTAACAACAAGATGGAATTGTTACATAGCCTCGCTTACGGTGTGTTAAATTAAGTGATTCTATTAATTATTAACAATCCTATCTCTCTCTACAAATTCTCGCTTATCTCTGGTAGAAACACAGCCTTAAGGCGAAACTATATGTATAAACATTTGCAGGTAGAAAAACTAACAGCAATGAAGCGTAAAGCATCAGAAGCTATTGCTGAAGAAGTACAGGCTGCATTTGTTTGTAAGAAACGCTTAGAGCATCTAAAGGAACAAGCTCAAGCTCTTGCTGATCCAAATGCTCCTCAAGCAAAGGTACATAGCTTCTTACATCTGACTCCCTTCTAAATACCATCCTAGCTTTTTATCTACCAAACTATCTCTCAACCTATCTTTTGTAACTTTCTTTATATCTATTTATCTAGCTATCTTTCTCATTCTATTTATATTTACTCTCTCACCTTACTGTATCTCTAACTATCCCTCATCTTACTTATCTAACACACCTCAATTTCCATCAAACTCCTCTACTAAACACCTTTCTTCTTATTCCACCTTACTATCTCTCCATCTGCCTATCTCTCCGTCTGCCTATCTTTCTACTTAGCCATCCTTACTAATATTTACTTGGCCAATCTCCTTGACCTAGTATTTTTTTTTCTACCTATCTCTCTTACCTCAATATATTATTATTATCTTCCTTACCTCAATATTACCTAACTATCCATCTGCATTGTAGTCTCAAATAACTCCAATCTCCATCAAACTTCTTTCTGGCTATCCACCTGCTTAGTTATCTCACAAACATCCAAACTTCATCTTACTTCTCTATGGGCATTTCTACCTATCCCTTCTTATCCCTACTTACAGCCAAAGATTATGGATAGAATATGGAATGCAAATTTTAATTTGTGCAGTTAATTTAGGAATCTATTCTTAATCTGTAATCCTTTAATCGAAAATGGATTTTGTTGAAAATGAAATTTGAATATTCTAGACACAAATTTATATTTGGAAAATAATTTCAATCTATAATCCAAAGGCTGTGGATTGAGATGATTATTGATTTTGGATTTAATTATCTATCTGCTAACCTAATACTAACTCATTAATAGCAATAGTTTTATTTTTATGTAATTTTTGACTTGTCTGTTTAGCCATAGTGATTATTCTGTGGTATATGTTACAGACACAAATGAACCAATGGCGCAAAGTGCGTTTGGATAGAATGCTGGTAGATTATTTTCTACGCAACGGTTATTATGATTCTGCTAACAAACTGGCTGATGCTCGTGATCTTAGGGATCTGACTAATGTTGGTAAGGAATGCTTCCTTAATAAACAGTTTATTGTTTACTTACAAGATTCCGGTAGAATCTAGAAGTAGTTTAGTTTAAAGCTAAAACTAAAGTATTAAATTTAAAATGGAATAATATGAAAGGTACATTAGCATTTTTTATTCTTAAATAAAAGCAGTCCGGGCCATTTACGGTCTAAGAGTTAGAGATTCCCTATATCGAGATGTTTTCAATAAGATAGGTATTCTTTAGTGTCCGACCGAAACTGGTTTCCAGGCAGAAACCGAAACCGAAACCGAATTTTCGGCCGTGGCTTCAGTTTCGGCCGAAACCGAAACCGAAACTCACGTGGTCAAGTATAAAATTTTTTAAAATACTGAATTTAGGTGCATTTTAACTGTTATTTTGCCTTAATTAGGGCATAAAATGGAGACGCACTATATTAAGTTTGTCGTAATTATTATTTAATATAAAATAAAAAAATAATATTTTAAAAATATTAATAACATTTTTATAGTTTTTTGAAGTTAAGTTCTCTGTCAGATCAGTCATCTAAATCAAATCGGTAATTGTTACTGTTTTATTAAATGCTAAGTATTGTTCTTTTGAGATCTTTCCCTTTAATACTTTGCATTGTATTTGTACTTAAAAGAATAATCAGTCTCTTTTAGGTAAGAGGTACTTATATAAAAATTATAATTACTATCACACCCAGTTCCAGTCTCAACATAGATAATAATAGATTACAATTAGTAGGACAGTTATACTTACATTTCAAATTAAGTAACTCACTATTAAACTGAAGTTTAAACATTAAAATAGAAAACAGTTGTAAAATCAAATAAAATAAACTTCTATATTATTTCTTTCTCGTACTTAGACTTTTCAATACTGAATATTAATAATACGATTATTAATATTCATTATTGAAAAGTCTAAGTACGCCAAGAAAAGCAATTTGTATATTTAGTATATTTGGCCAGACAGCGCAGACAGAACTCACTCGGGAAACTGGTAGGTGGAGCTGAGATATATTTTAGAAAAAAAAGGAAAACGAAGTTAGGCGAGCGTGAAGTTGCGAAATAAGTTTCGGTTTCGGCAAAAGTTTCGGCCGATTTTGGCCGAAACCGAAACACCGGCCGAAATTTGATTTTTGGCCGAAACTCAGCCGAAACCTTTCGGTTTTAGACTTTCGGTCGGACACTACATACAATACATATTTCTTGCACATTGAAGATGAGGTTTCGACAGAAATTGTATAAAAGTGGAGGATTTAATGGGACTTTGATAATAATATACATTATAGTTATATGAAGTTGTTAATATTACAAGACTGAAATATGTTAAAATAATTTAAATTACACTGTATTTTTAAAGGAAAGAATAACTTTTACTTACTAGTCTTGAGAATATACCCATATGACTATAGCGTCCACTTTTCGCTTAAGGAATTTGTACATGAATTGTATTCATCTAATGCAATTTATATGCGCAACAAATTATAACCTCGCTTAATGTTTTTCTAGTAGTTAGAATGGTCATTGAGTGTGATTTGAACTAAATAAGCTGCTTCTTCAGGGTTTTTTAAATTATGCTCTCAAGCTTTCTTACAGCACTATCAAAATATTTTGCGAGGATTTTGAGATTTTTGGCTTCGCACTAAGTTTTACGCAACAAATAAAACACACATTTCTTCAGTTTTCACGCCACTTCTAGAATTTTATTTTTAATTCAAAATTTCACGAACGGCAATATTTTTTCGATATCAATGTATATGTTCCCCTTTACACTTTAAGATGCTGTATTGTTCTGGACCCAACATCTATAACATCCCAGATTTATGAAACACTTTTCTTCTACCAAGTCAAATGTATTAAATATTTTTATAAAGTATTAAAGGATAGGTTCCAATAACTAACCTGGAACGTCTGCTCATTGTTTTTCAGATGTTCCGCTCTTGGACATTAGTTCCACAACAAATACCCGATGAAACAGTAAGCGCAGAAAGTGTTTTTCATGTGTATTATTGTTTTCCATTCACCAGGTGACACAAAATATCCTAAAAATGATGTAGGAAGTTATTTATGATCGTGGGTCGCACCTCACGAATGATTTCGTCCGCACCTTTGTTTTCTAATGTCAAACATTCAGGTTAACCGAAGACTAAGCAAAAGACAACGCGAGCACTCAAACCTACACTATCACTATTTTCTTTGGGACTTATTTTCTTGCAAAATTGTTAAGTACTTAATATTGTTTTATTACATTTTGTTTGAGAATAAAGCCGAATGCACTGAAATGTGTTTCACTTGCTATCCCGATCAGCTACCTTAGCATGGCATGGCATGATCCATAACCTAACCTGCATGGATTTCTAACAATCAATATTAATTTAATTGTATAATATGAGTGTTATATTAAATCGACAAAGTTATTTGATAAAAAAGTCGATTCCTTATTTAAAATCTTATTGTCAAATAAAATTAAATATAAATTCTTAAATTATCTTTAAATCAATGTTTTAAAAATCTTATTTGTTCTACTATATTCTGCTATTCTAATAATACGATGCTGCTTCGGATTCTGGATATTTTATTTGTAAGGTCAGTTCGTACTTTAATTGAAGCATGGCGTCAGCATGCTGTGGGTCCTGAGTGTATCCGGTCCCTCCACGTCAGACCCTCGATGTTTAACGCAATAACCTCTCTCCTCACCTTCGCCAAATATAAATGACAATACAAGTCAGAAGTTTTGAACTTTTATTGTGTTTATACAGAATAAAGTAACGGAGAAATCAAAGCGGCCTCTGAAAAAGCGTCATTCTTCTGTCTACCACCAGCCTACCAACCGCGTGAACAAGTATCTGGCTCAGGCGATAGATGCGCGTTCGGTACACCGAGAAAAGGCCACACACGTACATCTCCTTACTTTATGCTTTAAAGAAGCTGATAAAGAAGCACAGGTAATAGTTAATTTACATAATACTTAAAACACGTGACAAATATATGTGCATTTTACCAAATATTAGAAAAAATATGTATTAGATTTCATGAATAAAATCACTTTTTTCACCTAAAGGTGGAAGTTTTCTTTAGTCTTTTGATCTTTATAGTAAATTATATTGTATTTAGTAGTTATTTTCTTCATATTCTATTTATTTCTCGTTTCAGTACCGAGCTTCAACAGACGGTGGTTGGGCGGGATCTCTCAGTGCAGCGTTGGGAGCACTCGTTGCCGCTGGAGCACTACAAGCAGCAATACTTCCTCGAACTACGATTCTCCTTCTTCTATTTGTTACCGCTTTCGCCTGGTCTGCTGCTGTACTAGCTTTAACACTCGCTGCGCGACTTCGGAAGTACTGTTAAGAAATTACAACTTTGTAACAGAGTGTGTAAGTTTTTGTGGGAAAACTTGTCTACGAGTATAGGCTAATGTTATCAAGTTTTTGCAATTTACATATCAAAGTTAAAATAGATAAAAAAAAAATTATTTATTAGATAAAATTATACTCGTAAATGCTATAACGCTTTAACACTTAAGCTACTGCGCCAATTTTAATAAAATTTTGTACAGAGATAGACTACAGCTTGGGAAAGTACATAGGCTACGATAAAATCTTGAAGGGGTTGAAATAGGGGTGGAACTGCATATCGTGCTGCGTGACAATTTATATATTTGGGAATTAGGTAGTCATAGATAAATTAATGTTGCTATTAAAGATTAAAATGTCACAACCCGTCAAGGGCCTATTGTTAAGCCGGGTCGCTTCCTCAGAATGAGAAGGGGGGGTTAGGCCAGAGTTCACCAAGCTGGCCTAGTGCGGGTTGGCAGACTTCACATATCTTTGAGAACTTTAGGGAACTCTCAGGAGTGCAGGTTTCTCATGATGTGATATTTAATTTCTTAAAACTTTACTTCTTAATAGACTAATATATGTGAAGGATGCATTCTAAAACTTATAATTTTGGAAAACACATTTCGTCTTTTCCTGCTAATTTAATTTAACGTCTCACTTTCACAATAATACTAGACTATAGTCATCAGAAATATTTCCTTCTTTATTCTATAATTGTGTTATCTAGTCTCGCCTTAGTAAACTTGTTTCGTTTTTGTCAATTCCTACAAATGTGATATATTAGACATCTCGTATTCTATTTGCGATCAGTGTATTATATCGGACGACGAAGGGTTCAAAGTTCTAAGAGATACCCACTCAGTTCTAGCCTGAGTTTTATATAAAAGATCCCGTTTATTTGTGTCCCTTGTAAGTACATACGCCGATATTTTCTCTGCGGAATGGTTTCCAGCGAAATTGGTTTTCTTGGTAAACTCCTTGAGAGTTTTACGACGTTTTTAAATGTCAAGAGAATTTCTTTTTATTTTATTTCCATCTCCGGTGGTTTGTTTTAGCGAACAACTTGTTTGGGCGCAATTAATTTGAAAAATTTGCCTGATGTCAAATTGAAATTATACTTAAATATGTACTACGAGTTTATTACGTTATTGGCCTGTGAGTTTTGGTCTCTTACTTTAAATAAAATATCAGTACCATCATATAATTAAGAGTACTCTTTACAGTAATCTACTACTTGGCCTGTTTAATATTTTATTACTTGCCATCTTGTGTTAATCATCGTATTTGGTATGTCGGTGCATTTATCGTGCTATCATTTCACCGGTCTATAACGAAAATTATCTCCTAACTCCTTTTATATGTCAGTGTAACGATTATAAGTACAATACAATTATCATTTAACCGCTCGGGTGCAAATTGTGATATAATATTTAGATCTAGCAAAAAAAAACATTTAATTTCTCATCGAAATTTCACCAGTATAGTAAAATTTACTGCACTTTATTCTATTCTTCATATGTACGTTTTGAGTAATAATTTCTAGACAATTCAGCCAATTATAATTCAATTTAAAAAAATCTATTTCTTAAACTATTCAGTTAAATTAAAAACGCTATAGAAATCTATTTCTATTGGTATAGGACGTTACGTGTGTTGATACCGTAGCATCTTCCCATATTCCAGCGACATCAATAATCATAATCAGTAATTTGATAAATGTAAATAGTAAAGATATATATTAATAATATTGTATTTAAAAACTCAATATTATAACAATTTCTTGCTACGAATATTTAAATATGTTAAATTAAATTATGTTAGATTAGGGAAACAAAGCACACATAGATTGAATAGATAGAAAAAAAAATGTTTCCAATTTTATATACGATACAATTTTTTTTAATAGGTGGGACCACTCTCCGATTATACAATTAAATTTCTTCAACACCTAAAAGAATTCTTCGGAGTCATGTTTAAGTTAGAAGTTCTAAGGACTGGTGACGACGAAAGTTCTGATGATGAAGAGAATCTGCCGTCTGTTCAGAAAATTAAAATGACTTGTGTAGGCATTGGTTATGTAAATATTAGTAAGAGGACTTTGTAAATAAATTAATATACATTATTATATGATTCTTTTACTTCCTTTCCTTTTAATACATAAATAAATACTCTTTGGTCTAGTTTTGAAATGTAATCTATGTAGATTGATCAAAGAATATATTGTCTTTGGAAAAATTGATGTTTAAATCGATATAGGGAAATCCTAGAAAATCGACTCGGATCCGTTCCAAAAGAATTCCTTAGAATGTGATGAAACTTTGTTGAGGTATAAACAAAAAGGTTTTAATGTTTGTTATTGGGTAACTAAATTTTTTGTTGCATTGTTTTTTACACTTGAACGGAATCTATACTAATATTATAAAGCTGAAGAGTTTGTTTGTTTGAACGCGCTAATCTCAGGAACTGATTCGAATTGAAAAATTCTTGTGCTGAATAGTCCAATAATCGAAGAAGGCTATAGACTGTATAACATTACGCTACGACCCATAGGAGCAGAGCATAAAGCGAATGAAGTCGCGCGGGTCGGCTAGTAGTAGATAACTATGACAGTAGAAAAAATTAGAATTAAATAGTGTTGGGACTCGAGACTAAATTGGATGAGTGAATTACCAAAATAATAAAGTTGTCATGTAAAGGAAAGTTGAATACATTTTTCGTAGAAAAAATAATTTAGTCTATTTTTTACATATTTCCTATTGTTTTTAAATTTCTTTAAAAGGTTTAACCCTATAAAATGATAAATAAAATATATATGAAAGAAAAAAGCAAAATATTTTGTATTTTTTAATATTATTTATCTAATTACATATAACTTAAAACTAGGAATTGTATAATAATTAAGGCACATTTTGGAATTACATTTCCTATAAAAAAAGTGTATTTACATAGAAAGTTTTGTGACAATAACGCCTACGTATTTTTCGTATAAAAAAAGTAAAAAAGTGGCAGTGATAACTAAGTTTTGAATATACAAAAATATGTTATTTAAAATTTAATAACATAAATAAAATGCATAAATACAACAGCCAATTATATAAAATAGAAATTAAAACAATATTTTTGTATATTCATGAAGTGAGTATTTATAGTGACGTCTAATACTATTTAAATTTTAAAGTTATATTTCCCTAACGATGACTGGTTTAAAATTCGGAAAAAATTCCGACACGAACGATGTTGCCAGCTTTTTAAATTATTTATTTTATAAATGTAGGAATAGACAAATAAAAACAATAATGTCAAGTATTAATATGAGATGCGTCTATAGTTGCACAGTTTATAACTTTAAGCTAATTTTCGTTATTCTATTGTTTCTAAAAGTTTTTTTTGTTTTATAAACAACCCGTGACGTCTCATACTTTCATAATCAACTAACGTCCAAGACATTAAAAATTGTTGCCAATTAAAAGACAAATGTCTTTGACATGAATGGCTCCGCAATAAAGTTTATTAATTGGGCATAATTTATTATTTAAATTTTGAAAAACAATTAGAAAATAATTATAGGGCAGTCAAAACATATCACACGTCTTTCTCATTACATCCTAATCCTGCAGACCAGTTACAGATTCCTCCAACGGGATCGAAGGATAAACCCTTGGGGCAGATGTACTCCCAGCTGAGGACTGCGCCGCTTTCCATTCGCGCGCAGGAAATGAACTTCTTACACGAGGTTGGGTGTGGGAAGTTACCGATGTCTAGACATTCGATGCCACCTATTAGAAAATTAGAAAAATATTGTTTAAAAATTTATGAATAAATTAAAACATATACGAGTATAATAGATTATCTGATATTACTAAATAATTATCTATAGGACGCAAAGTTCTTATTTATATAATTGTCTTTAGGACGCACAATTTCTCCTCATATTTTATTTGACTCCCGACACCAAACATAATTTTTTTTGTCTTTTTAAAACATTACTAGCAGTTTGAATTACATAGTACTAGTATTCTCCTCCCCAAGTAAGTTAAAATGCTTGTGTTAGGCTATTTTTTACCCATTAGTGTTCCTGAATCTAACAAGTTGAATACAAAGTTTATTTCTAATTTATTTAAATCGGTGTTGAAATTAAACATTTAACCCTTAAAGAAATCCTCTTAAAGTGTTGATCAATATAAACAAACATTAATATTAATAAAATGTTGGAAAAACCAATTCTCGTTCAATCTAGACCACAATATGACTGGATCCAAGGTCATGTGACTTGAAGGTTGGATTCGTACTTAAAAATGGGGGTTCCGTAACCACCTACGAGAACAAACGTTAAAATAGGTATATTGTGAAAATAAAACTAACCGTTCCCATGTAAGATCACTTTTTTGTCGTTTTCTTCATAATTAACCGCTACTTTCTCCCGACTATCATCATAGTAGTCATAATCTGTGGTTGGACGTCTAGGTGTTATGGGTTCTTGAATCCTCTCAATCGGTGCCTTTTGGAACTTCACTTTCTGAACTGGTCTCTTTTGATCCAACTTCTGTACAGCTTCATTTTGAACCACTTTCTCATCTGGTTTAATTGGAACTACTTTTTGATCTGATTCAGGAACTAGTTT
>JAOPUB010000018.1:1933032-1944980 GCA_027564055.1 Neptis clinioides
AATCGCTAATTCCCACAGGAACAGTCATTTTTCCGGGATACAAAGTATCCTATTTTCCAACCCAGATTATAAGGTATTCATGTACCAAATTTCATTCAAATCGGTTCAGCCATTTTAACATTATGTGTGTACAAACAAACAGACAAACAATACAAACAGATAAACAGATAAAATTTCAAAAACTATATTTTTGTGTTCTTATTTCACATGTCTTTCACTAGTTTTTTTTTTAAATCTTAAATGTACAGATACGACACGTCGTCAAATTAGGATTCTTTTTAGAATCCACATTCAACCCTTAATCCATAGATTTCGGATTGAGATTGATTATTAATTTCGGCCGTTATTCAGTTTCTTCTTTTATTAATATAGATCTCTACTAGTACACTTATGACAACGACAGTAACCCTCATTACGAACAGATCCCTACAACATCCTCCAGTGACAGATGCGAATGACATACGAGTGGTTCAATAGTATTACCGACCTTGTGACACAGTAGTAAAGGTGAAAATCCCCCACAACACAATAAAAGTTCACAAGATCAATTACAATGATGCCGTTCGGAGATAAGCGTGAAATATGGAGCAGTGAGTCACGCCTGCGCATGTTTTTTTCTACCAATGATTTAATGTAATTAACTGATACGACCTCACATATTAACCTTATAAACTTACGTGATTTAAAATGTTTCATTAAAAAATTCCGTGTAATGAACTTCACTTGAGATGCTAGATTGTGTTTCTTGGAAGACTTTAGTATTTCAATTAAACTGCGGTCCAGAAGCAGGTTTCAACTTTCATCATACGCATTTTGGAGTATTAAAGTAAAAAAAAGAGCTATGGACGCGATACGGTCAGGATATAACTAGACGTTACGATATCTGACTATTCTGACAGGAACCCAGCAGTGCCTTGGACTTGCGCCCAAGCGCGTAGGTTCTATGTCCAAACCTAATCTAACGTTGGATTTACGTAACCACGTGGTCTCTACGTTGTAATATATCATGAGCACGCTGCCATTATTCAATGTTATTGATGGCGCACATTTTTTTATGGTCATATTAAAACTGACTGATCTTTGTTTTTTAAAATGACATCACAAACGCTAATAATCAACAAAAAAAATTGAATCCGAAATTGAAACCAGAGTGTCTTAAAAGTTTGGTGAAAACCTAAAATGATAGCCAGTGGGAGGTTATTTTCTCGATGATTTTTTCCCTCCAAAAACGATTGAAATATGAGTCTAATAAGTAGGAAAATTACGATTGATTATGTATTAGATTTAAGTAGGAACACCATGAATTACTTCCTCTAGTAAAGTGGGTAATTTGAACTAAGTGGAAATGACAATTTTCAACTGTAAAAATTGTTTGATGTGTTTGTTTACAATATCGCACTAGGTGCCCACCCTGGTTTCGCACGTATGCTATTTTATACACTTGAGAAAATATTTTTTAACTTTAAATTAAATCTGGAAATTTTCTTCTTCATCATGGACAAATAAGTTTCACATAATTAGTGCTGGAACCTGTGAACCCAGGTATAGGTATTTTAATAATGATTGCAACCCTCGCATTCGCTACTTGATTTATCGTATTACAAATATTAATAAGTAGATCTCAGGTTACTGTTACATCTAAAGCGACCGATGCGGATCCAAAGTGCTGTTGATCGTTAGAAAAGATACTTCGTTGAAAATAACCATATTATTTATATTATTGCTTGCACGAACTATGAATATTATCGAGACTAAGAGTAGTCCATGTGTAAAGCAGTGTGCAAAAATTTTTTTTTTCACTGAAAATCGTTCAGAAGTGATTTGATTTTGTGCAATTGAGTAACAAATATTCAAACTTATTAATTATTCACAAAATAAATTTGGGTAAAAATAGGCATTCTGTCACGTGACTAACAGACATATTTCGCTGTGGACATTTTCGTAAAGCTTTGAGCAATTATAAGGTAACTACTGTCATACACAGACAATCGTTAAACGATTGTTTTTGTATAACAAAAAGTGATGAGACGTAACTACTTGTTTACGTTATAATTTAAAATTAGATATAGTACAATTATATTTGGAACAGACTCAAGTTGCTAATGGTAATACTGTAAGTACCTACACTTACTTATTGTGAGGTTTATAAGGAAGCAGCGTGAAGTGGTCAGCCAAATATTCTCCAAAAAAACATTACCGAGTACGAAATAAAATACATCAATATTCGTAGTGACTTAATGAATAATTTCGCGTCAAAGATTAAGGTTTTGTCTTGTGGCGTGCCGTGCGTGTAAATATTAAAAGGATACTTTACAAAAATTTATCGTCCGTTTTAACAATTGATATACCTTAAAGATTTAACATTAACTAAACAAAACAAAGATGCCCACGACGGAGCGTCGCTTTGCAAGCGCTTGTGCAAGGTCACAGGATACCAGAGGACTTCGAAAGCGAAATGGAAGTATGAATGTCGGATGCAGAGTACAAAATATATTTTGGATGCAGTCAAATTCATTTTATTACACGTACCAAATAAACAATATAACGCCCAAGCTCCAAACATCGACCTCAGGTCCATAGCTGTTGAGTCCATTAGACTTGAGCACTTCTGGCGCCAAGTACAGTGGTGTCCCGCACATTGTTTTCATAAAGCTGTCTTCGCCCACAAACTTGCTGAGCCCAAAGTCAGTTATTTTCACTAGCGTTTCGTCGTCTTTACTCTCGAGTAGAACGTTTTCAGGCTGTGGACATTGTTGATCAACATTTCTATTATTTAATGGTAGCCAAACCATGAAAATCCAGATTTTATAGCAGAATAAAAACATTTGATAGTGCTCACAAGGAAGTTAAGACAACGTTTTACTAATTATAGTATATATCGACATACGAAAATATTCTAACTAAATGATTTCTTATTGATCACTCAGATAATCATTTAATTGAGTATATACGAAACGTTGAGTTAGTTATTATAAGTAAAATCTGACAATAAAAGTGAATTGGACAAGTCAGTGAAATTCGAGTCCTATGAGTATTAATAGAGAACATTATAAATTAGAAATTCGCCAGAAATAATATTTGCAGTCACTTACTTTAAGATCTCTATGTGTTATACCCTTAGAGTGTAAGTATTTGACTGCCAGTATCATCTGTCTGAACAAGAGCTTAGTCAGCCTCTCCGGTAAGCGACCATGCTTTGTGATCCTATCAAAGAGCTCTCCACCTTGCATCAACTCTAGTATAATAAATACTGTGTCTGGTGAATCAAACACTTCGTCTGTTGATACTATGCATGGCTGAAAATAATATTTAATTTAAAAATGTAACTAAAAGTTTTTTTTCTTTAGGGACTTTTTGGCACTTTGGCTGTACAAGTAAAAATAAAAGTTGTATATGTAAATTAAATTTGGAGAACATAGACTTAATAGATTGAAGCAGGTACATAGCTAACTTTGTGTTAAGACTTACTATGATAATAATGGATTTTTTTTCCTATGTATTCTGTGGTGTACAATAAAGAGTAAAATAAAATAAATAAATAAATAAACTCTTGTGGTTGAGTAATGGTGCTTTACTAATAAAAAGTTAAGTAATATATAACCTTATAAAACAGTAATAAAATTTTAAATGTAAAATAAATCAACTAAAGAAAGCTGTCTACTATCTACTATCCTTATACTTTTTTCAGGAATTTTGTATGAAGTGACAATACTGAAAATAATTTTAAAGAGTTACACAACTTACATGTTTCAGTGCTTTCATAATTCTAACTTCATTCATAATTTTTGCAGGATCATTTAAATTATTTAATTGTCCATTTGTCATTTTGCTTTTCTTTATCATTTTCATGGCATGCTTAGTGCATTTTCTCTAAAGATAAAATTAAATATTATCACAAAAAACAAAGCCATTATTTATAATTATCATATCATTTTATAATTCAAAGAATAAAAAGGTTATATATAGTAAAAAAAAAAAAATACAAACTTTATTATAAACTAATTTAACAATTCCACAGGCCCCTTGTCCTAGCACCCTTGAGATATAGTACTTTTGAGACACTTCTTTAGGAACTTTGTCTTGCTCATTTTTTAATAAGTCTTTAAAAATAAATACTGAAAAAATAAGATATAAATAATTCAAACAAAATATAGGTAATTAATATTCAATAATTGTGTTTTACATACTTTTAACAATGCAATGTGTAACAGATATAACATCATTGTCATCTAGCACTCGACTATTTCCTTTTTCAATTTTTTCGCCATTTATAAATGTGCCATTGTGAGACAAGTCAGTAATGATGGCAGGATTGAGAGGCTCCCTATAAAAGAAATGATAAATTTACATTTTTACTATTTACTTTGTTCAGAATCAACATCCTATGCTCTCATTCTATCTGGGTCCTTAAAAATCATTTTAGATAAAGATGATTTCTTAAATGATAAGTAAGATTTTTGGATTATAAGTAATTGTGGATCTCAATTTATATTTGTAAAACAGATTATGTAAAATTTATTTTTTTATAGAGTCACTGTTACATATATATGCTTTCTGAGATGATAAAGAAACTATCGATTGACCTATTTGATGTGTTAAAATACTTTCCTAAAAAAGTTTGGTAAATTATTTATTTTAAAATAACAATTATTAATTACATAATTAACATTGTCGTGTTTGTGAGTGATTCAAGTTTGTTTGTAATGATGTTTTATTAATTAAAAAAATATTTGATAATGACACCAACAGTTAGGTGTTGTGCTAGCTTAAATGTTTTTATTTACATTAAGTCTCTGAAAAAAAAGTTTTTGTGTTTTAAAACTTTTAAACTAATCAAGTCAATATAAAGCAATATATTTTTTATTTTTTGATGGTACCTAGAGAACCTAGTTATTTATTTTACTTTACTTACGATAAATCCCTTTTTATTACGAAATGTACTTTGCTCACACTTTTAATTATATTTTCTTTAATAATGTTCCCTTTCATTATATAGGAGCAAGTTGTTGCTCTTCCTAGGGTAAACTCTTGTTGTATGAGATCTAGAAAAGAAGCAGTAATTCTATATTACTATATTCCAGTATGGTATAGATGTGGTAGTTAAACTGATACATTAATCATATTAATCTATTTCATTATTTTAATTAGTCTGCTAATTAATTCCAAGCAAAATTCTCATTTCTTAGAGGTTTGTAAATAATTTCTAATTTGATGAACATGGAATGAATGGGATTCTATCTTTGATTTACTACTGAACACAACATCATTATAACTGAGTCTTCTTGAGGATTTAATTATATCTGTATCTAGTAGCCTGTTTTTGATTTACTGCAGGTAAGAGAATCAAATGTACTATATAAATTGTAAAAAAGCTATTCGAACGGACTTAAAATGAAAGGATGCATTGCTGCACAATGATGCACAATTCCTCTCCCATCAGATTAATGCTGTAGTTTTCAACAAATGCAGTTGCAGCAAGTTCTTAGTGTCTGTTAAAACTTCTTCTATTACATTCCTCGTTCAAACCCAATTTTTAACTAGGCAAAGCATCATCAATACAATAACAACATTTAACAACAGGTGTAGTTAAAACTTCTTATGTTGGTCCACAAGCTAAATACAGGTGAATTAATAAAACTGTTGTCAGTTAAAATAAACTTCCTCCCGAACACAAATTTAAAATTATCTTTATTATCATATAAGTAAAACAATGTAGGTAGAATTAAAATTAAGATGTCCAAACTAACTTAAACAATTGTTACTTGCCAAAATATTCCGGATTCTGCACATCAGCACTTTTCCAACAATGTTTTCCTGACGAGTTAGATTTAGTTAAATAAAGTCTACCCCATATATTAGGAATAGATGATGGAGTATTATTCGTCTGGCTCCATTCGATTTGTGAATTTTGTGTCTGTGTTTGGGTGTTCTGACTGTCAGGTACTGTATTATCGCCCATTTTGCTAAAATCACTTCTTTAGCACCATTTAAATATCTTTCGATTCATTTAAAAGCTGAATATTGTAAAAGACTTTAAAGTTACAAAAAAGTTTTTGATTTCAGCGGCACCCGCGTCCACAGATAACAAATAAAATGTATCAGTGTGACCGTTTTATAAACTGGCAATTAACTAATATGATAATATTGCCAATACTAAAATATAATCCAAAAATATACTGTGAATATACCATATCAAATATTAATTATTAAAAACATGAAAAATTTAATGAAATAGTTTAAATAATAATTTAAATGTGCATAAAAGGTAATATGACACTAATTAGGTATTTTTTTATATCTAATTACATATTATATCTAATTAAAAGTAATTTCGGCCTAAAATTATTTCAGCGCTAAAATGAAAGCATATGTTATTCCTTTGTAACTATAGTTGAAGTTGGAGCTAAGAATGAAATCTGCATTTTAATACAACTGGCCTTATTATAAAATTCTTTTGTTAATTTAACAATGAGGCAGGTACAAGATGACTTCATTCTGTACAGCTTCAAACCATATTTAAAATTTTACAGGATTGTTAAATTTAATGATAAAATCATACTGTCACCAAAATTTGTATTAACGGTCTCGTCAGTGTGAGTTTTGGATTTAAATATCTTTTAATTCCATATCACTGTTCATTAAAGTTATATTTCTACTACCTTGAATGTGACCTAAGTGGCATTACGTAATCGATCTTAATATCGCAAAAGGAACTTTCTAATCCTGTTAGATAATGACATTTATATGGCTATTTGGGTTTCAATTGGCTACGTACGCATAAACAAGATATCAATTTTTTTTATTCAAATTACAAACGAGCAATATATATACTCGTTCAGACGACTGTATTGAATGCACTCTATAAGACCTAGGTTTATGCTTTAATTTCATGATTCTAATTCAACGGAAATAATACATGATGATTATACACATCTACTGATTGTGTTGATTTAGAATATTGATTTTTACATGTCTGAGCTAATTTGAATATCACGGCACGGACGTTTGCACTATTCTTGCGAATTTACAAAAATAACAGGAGCTAGGCTTCTGGGTATCCCTCATATAGGTTCGGGGTCTATTGCTCTACCTTTAGCTCCAGCTCTGGCCAGATCATCGGCTCCTATGGGATATAAGGGATTTATTAAAATAAAGAAGGATTTAATTCGTGTAAGAACAATTAATATAAAAATAATAAAATTGTGCAAACATTATTATGGTTAGTAATTTGATATCTAATAAAAAATTAATATTTTTGTCTTGAACGGCCTGCGGGATATAAGGGATCTATTCATGCAACATAGCTAATATTTTAGGAATGAAAGATAGTTTGTACATGGACGAAGTCACGCGTCTCGACTTTATTTATTAAACGGTTTTTTGGATAGGCCAAAAATCGATAAGTCATAAATTATATAAGCACAACTTTCATATTTAAATATCCTATTTCAAACCAACATCAAGTTTCAACATAATAGGCTTACTTATTCAAAACGAACATATAAATATAAATCAAAAATCGATCAAGCGTGAGTTGGTTTTGCGAATCGAAGGTTCCGTACTGGATTGAGAGCCATACTTAACTCTACTTGGAAAACTATTTCCATTGATCAATCAATATACGGAATCAATTGTAATATGATTTCCTTGAAATTAGATATTGTTTTACCAAGCATAACATCTATCATTAACATTTCACTGTCTGTGGGTGAATTCCTTAAAAAAGAAAAACCTACAGACATAGGCGATTTTAGACCCATATCAAAACTACCTTTTATATCTAAAATTATAGAAAAAGTGGTTGATCGGCAATTAAATAATTTTTTAAATCAACACAACTTGCTTAACGAATTTCAATCCGGTTTTCGTCCGTCCCACAGTACGTGTACAGCGCTTGTGAAAATCACTGACGATATTCGTATTGCCATCGATCGGAAACTTGTAACTTTGCTTGTACTTTTAGATTTCAGCAATGCTTTTAATTGTGTTGACTACGATATCCTATTAGCTATTCTTAAGTCACTCAATATATCACAGTTAGCAATTTCATGGTTCGGGTCATATCTGCAAGGTCGGCAGCAATGTGTTCGTACAGAGGACAGTACGTCAGACTGGTGTAACCTAACCACAGGTGTTCCGCAGGGTGGGATTCTCTCTCCCTTGCTGTTCTCTGTGTTTATTAACACCATAGTCTCAGTAATAACTTATAGTTCCTTTCATCTGTATGCGGACGATCTGCAACTCTACTTCTCCTTTAAAGTTGAATCTGCGCTTGATGGTATTGATAAAGTTAACCAAGACCTAGAGGCAATACGAATATGGGCAGAAAATCATGGTCTTCTTGTGAACCCAACAAAAACACAGGTTATGTTGGTTGGCAGACAGTATTATCTCAACATGCTTGATATAAACGCTTTACCTCCTGTTATGTTCAATAACGTTCCCTTGGCATATTGTTCGCAAGTGAAAAACCTTGGTTTGTACATAACGCATAACTTATCGTGGGCAGTCCATATTGCAGAGATATGCCGCAAGATCTTCTCCTCTATGCACATTCTCAAGCGTCTTCAAAACTTCTTGCCAAGGAAAACAAAAGTAATTCTTGTCAACGCGCTCTTACTCCCACTAATAGACTACGCTGATATCTGCTACACCGACATAACTGGAGAGTTACTGGACAAACTCGAGCGCCTCCTCAACTTGTGTATCCGTTATATATTAAAACCACTATATCTCCTTAAAATAATTTACTTCTATATTTACATTAAAATTCATGGTAGGTATGGCTTAATATAACTTACTATGGTTTAAATAATATAACTAACTATACAAAAATACATCATGGCAGTAGTCTATTAATATCATTTTGATATCTTAATTATGTTTGATAATTGACGTTCAGTAAAAGTTATTTAAATATCCATATGTTTAAGAAAAACATCAAAAATATTATAAACTATTACAGTATTGTATACCTATTCCTTATTTTAAATTCGCAATCAGTCGAATTTTGAATTCACAAATCAGTCGAATTTTGAAAATAGTTTAAATCGATTGGTTTTCAATATGTTAACAAATAATTACAACAAATATTGTAATTTTAACAAATTATTTAGATTATCACCTAATTCCTTTTTATTTTAAGATATAGTGCACTAACTATCTAAGTCTATTTTGAATTTTCTATTCCTAAAGCTTTTAAATCTCCATTTTAAAGTAATATTAATATACTATGGGATTTGTATTACAGATTAAATTCCGTCCATCCTTTTTATATTAACAGTGTATAAATAAATAACCCCTTTTTTCTGCTATTGACATAATAGACAACAAATATCTTTTATAGAAAAAATGTCGCACCATGTCTACAGAGACATCCATCGATTATTTTCTATTTGGTTGTCAATTTACACCTCGGAACATCTTTAAGATGTCCACGACGTTATTGATCACATTTTAAAGTCTCAATATGTCACAGTAAAACACTAAGTTAGTCAAAAGTACTTTTGACTACACGTTTTGGACTATATAGGTTTTGAATAAAATTGAGGTTCTAAGTTGATTTAACTAGAATAGAAAATTTTAAATTAAAAGTTTTTAACCGTAACAGAGACTTTTTTCCATCTTAATGCTTAAAAAATCACATTGCTTAGATTATAACATCTAATTAGGTCTACGAAGAAAGTAGTATTAAACAAAAATTTAAAAAAATACTTATCTCTATCTTTTTTACAGCAATATCCTGTTTATTGAGTATCTGTGTACTAAATTGAAGTCAAATCGGTTCGAAGATTTTTTTTGATGCGTGTGAATGTACATACAGATAGGTACACAAAAAATATAAAAATCCTGTTTTGGCCTCTATGAGTGTTATACATCAAATCAAGATTTACCTACAATTGATTATTTACAAAGTTTAAAGTGATTTTAATTTAAGCTTAACTGGTTTGACTGTAACACATCTAAAATACATTGCTTATTCAATAAGAAGTTTCATACATATAACATAAACAAAAACAGCAATGGATTTAAATAAAAGAAAAGAATGGGGTTGTTGATTAAAAAGGTACCAGAATTCTTTGTATACCTTAAAAGATCTATAATGTGACACCCGTTGATGACAGATGACCAAAACCCCAACTTTTATTTACAGCTTATCACAACTATTTTGAGCTTTAAAATAAATGCAATAAGGGTGTAACAAATGTTTTTAAAGTAAACTTTTTTTATCATAAAGGGTTTCAGATTAACTCCAAATACGGAGGCGCTAAAAGGTAGTTTTAAATCTATTTATTCGAAATGACGTGTTCGATACAAAAGAAACGTTTGAATTTTGCTCTCAGTTTATTTGTTAAATTAGCATAAGAATATGTAATTTTTAAATCAAACTTATGAAAAATGCCAAATGGTTGTGCAGGTGATTCATTGTATTTAATTTATTGCTGAGCTTCTGTAGATTAAGTTCGGGAATAGAATAAATAAAATAAGTCAGGACAATATTCAAATTAAATTTTCGTTTACATACAAAACACAGAGAGAGAGTTATGCTTGTGCATTCTATGGTAATATTGATAATGTCTTAGGTTTAAAAGGAGTCTGGTTTATAAAAAAAAGATAACCTATACCTACCTACCTACCTACCTACCTACATCTTGAAATATGTGCTAATTTTACTATATATATTAAATAATAAAATACCTAAGAGTAGTTTTCGTTATGATGACATTGTCTTTTGATCATAAGAGTCCATAAAATACAGGTATATTCTTAATATTATGAACTGGCGACATGCACCAGCTTCGCGAGGTTTCTGTACTACATTATATAATAATACATGCAGTGCTATACGTATAAACATTCCTCTTGAATTTGTCTGTTGGTGAAAAACGCATTAAAATCGATTAATGCGTAGGTGTCTTAAAGGAAACGAACAGTCAAATAACAGGTCGAGCAAATATATCATTATTTGACATAATTTATTCTTCAGAAATAGACAGAAACCATTAAATAATTAAAGTTAGACTAACGTTAATAAATTATTAGGTACCTATTTCACCTAATGACGATTTTCTGGAAATTCCTTCCATGGAATTTGATTAAAGATCTACTGATCTCCCTTAAATCATAATTGTGAGAGTACTAGATCATTGGTTGCAGAGAAATGACTAAAATGACTAACAACCGGTGCATTAATGTCATGGAATCGTGCCAAAGGTGAAATATTCGGTTTGCGTGTAAATTCACAATACATTCTGATGTGACAGGCAGCTTATTAATTATCAACTATCAAGTAGCCTTGTGTGATTGTGCTAATGCGTTAGTATTTACGAGGAATTGCAATTTTGCATGGAACACTGTAATTTGTAGGTTATATCTGAAAATAATTCTTAAACACAAAAGAGATTATATGTATTATTTAAAGATTTATTCATTTTCAATATATTAACTGACTTTCAACTTATCGTTTCAATAGCCAATGATAGGACTCAACTTTTGTTTCTGTACAAAATAAATAAATAACTTTTATTTTAAAATAAAAAAAATATCTATATATTTATTATATGATTTTTCTTAAGGTGCGTTATCTAATGTGAGCTGTACCGTAAATAAAGCTATAATTTATAAAACTTTAACTACAAAACTTTATGGATTATATATATAGAGGTCGTTTGAGAGCAATAATAAATATAATACACATGTTCCTTTTAAAATCTTTTTTAAATATCATAAATATTAAGTACATTAAGTATCTAAAACATTAGACGAAACTGTGTTTTCAGTTCTTAGTCTTTAAAAGTATAAACGAAAGCAGGTAGGTACAAAAGAATTTTAAAATTAAATTTTTATGAAAACATTTAAAATTCTTTAAAGCTCAATCCTGAATACCTAACGTGTTACAATATAGTTCTCAAGGAATTATAATTAGCTACTATATGAGCAAGTTCATA
>JAOPUB010000019.1:34996-47999 GCA_027564055.1 Neptis clinioides
TAAGAAATTAAATATCACTTGCTATAACGGTGAAGGAACACATCGTGAGGAAACCTGCACGCAGGAGAGTTCACTAATGTTCTCAAAGGTGTCTTCACACACCTCTGCCAACCCGCACTGGGCCAGCGTGGTAGACTATGGTCTAACCCCCTCCCCATTCTGTGGAGGAGACTCGGTACTGCAGTGGGCCATCGTAGGATTGTGATTATGATGATGATGTTTAGTAAGTTTACCGTAAGCACCTTGTCGAAATGTTTTATGTAAATCTATGTATTATACATTGTATATTGCACTCGTGCGAAGCCGGGCGGGTCTACTAGTATCTATAAGCATTGGATAGTATAAATAGATATCTATTTTCCGCTCGCTGACTTAGATAAGATTGTAGCGCCCTAATTTTAGTAACGATAATTACACGATTCATAATGAAATGTGTAACCTTGTGTCAAAATGACACTTCAGTATTAGGCTGCGTTTTCCCTAAAAATATGTTTGTTAATGAACATCAGGATTCTATTTGCTCTTAACAAACACATCCTCGCTCATCTCTGGTGGAAACAAAGCCTAAATATCCTATTAGCAATGATAGAACAAGCAATCACTTGTGTTTACTGAATCAGTCGTCGCCATGTTTTACCGTGACAAACAATGTCTTATAACTTATAAGTTTTTTTATATAGTAAATATTGACAACTATTGTACTAATGTACCCACCCCGACTTCGCTCGAGCAAAATATACCACGTATAATTATATTCGTCAAAAAACATAACATTTTCTAAACTTAAACATAATGTTTAGTTACCACATTGGAATTCTAAATTGTTCTTTCACCAAAAGTGTGTTAACCTAAGTTATAAACTAGCTATGTGCCAAATTTCATTAAAATCGGTTCATCCGTTTTTGTGTAATCGAACAACATACAAACTTTCACGTCCGTTTTTTTAACATGGCCCAAATAATAAATAGTAATGGAGGTTTATCAAAATCGACATTTCATAGATCCAAGAAATTGCTTCGAAGTGCCGTGATATGTATCGATTGGTGTTTATATCGTAGGTCACGTAAAGAAAAACGGACTATAGCTTATTTAAAAGCTATCTGCCTAAAATACAGTTCGACGTAGTTACATAGTAATCATCGAAGAAGTACATCAGTTGTAAAATAAAAGCATCAGAACTGATAGATCTTTTTGAGTTGAATACTCTTGTTAGTATTTAAATTTATTAATGGCAATACATTATTTTTTATTGTCCTGTCTTGTTGTCATGCGCTACTGATTAAGAGAAACATGTGACACATGTATGCAGATATAATATGCAAGTGAAACTGAAATTGATATTCTATATTAAAAGAGAAATTACACTTACTAGTAAAGTAAGTATAATAAGAATCACTTTATAATACTTTAGATATATTACCTGTGCCTAGTGTTACCAACTCTTAAAAATATTTCTTCCAAAAGCTTAACTTAGGCGCCTAAATACTCAATAGTAACCTTAAATAACTTCTAAATTAAAAATTTGAGCCTTAAAAATTTGAGCCCCTAAATTTAGGGAAAATTGCTAAGCTGGTATCATTACCGGCATTTGTCACAAGGGCTATGACGCCTCCTAACCCCTTCCTTAACGTAACGTAATTTATGGAAAGCCTTTGAAAATCAACACGAAAAAACATATTTTTTATTTGTATGTAAAAGTAAGTATTATGTTTTAAACCATCTGTTTATTGTCCTGGCTATATCTATATATATATTATCTTTTTATCTATAATTTTTAGGTCGTGGCCAAACCTTTCAAGTCAAGTAACTGCAAAGTGGAGAATAATAGTTATTCTTCGTATCGTTTCGCTATCACCGAGATTACTCTTATCAAGTACATTCTACATGACATCATAGCTTCCACAAAAACCAAACTAAAAGACCCATCGCACCTGGCGGTCTAAACGCACATTGTATACAGACATACGTAATCAGAGGTCACGCTCCGCTGGACGCTCACGTTCCATTCCTTGAACTTGAGTGAGCGAAACTAGAGGTAAACAAACGAACAACTCGTTGACGCGCATTTGTCATTTGGAAGCCGGAACGCAAACGCGTCGCTGGAGCAACACGCTCGCGATTTCCGAACGTAACTGTCAAATTAAAAAGTTTGTTTTTTTTTTTTCTTTTGGTCTGTTTGTTATTGACTGCTGTTAGTGCCTGGAAAATAGTGCTGTTTAAATTATGGTGTTCATGAAGGATATTACCGTTTTTTATTTATGTTGAATTGTTTTAAGAGGAAATGTAAAGGTTTGTTCTAATTTAATTTTATAAACTTAAATTATTTTTTTTAATGTTTTGCCATAGTTCTTTTTTTACGTTCAAATCAAAACAAAACGACGAACAACTATTGCCTTAAATTATTATCTATTTAAAAAAGAAACTAATCTGAAATACACTGAGTATTTAGAAATTTATTAGTTAATTAAGGATTATTAATAAGAAATAAAATCACTATTTCGATACCATAATTGTTAAGCCTTATTAATTTTTTTTTTTAATTAGAACCTTATTGTTATTATTAGCAGCCAGTATTTCTTATTATAAGCTTCCGCGATTTTTACACGTCCTAGAAAGTTTGTTGTATTTTATTTTAATTTCGAACTATATAAAGTGACAATACACTCAAAACCCTTGAGTGTTTGAAACAGAAATTTGACAGTTCTTCTGGTCGTAGTTCGTAACCTTAGAATGAAAATAATTTTCTCGTTAACCTTAAAAATCTTGTGGTAAAGAAAGTCTCAATATTATAACATAGGAAATACAGATAATCATTCCAACCACTTTTATCAACTAGCAACCCTGCACAAAATTGTGTTTAAACTCGAAAGTTTTTTAATAACACACGTTGTCGGAAGCTGAAGAGTTTGTTTGTTTGAACGCGCTAATCTCAGGAACTACTGGTTTTAATTGAAAAATTATTTTTGTGTTGAAAAGACCATTTATCGATGAAAGCTATAGGCTATATAACATCTCGCTGCGACTCATAGGAGCAGAGCATCACGCGAATAATGTTGCGTAGGTCGGATAGTTGCTGGAAAAAAATTATTCAGATGTTTGAAATATATATTTAAATATTTATCCCGTAGGAAGTGTAATTATATCCGGGATAAAAAGTCGCATATATATTAATCCAGGTTATAAGTATCTGTGTGCCAAATTACATTGAAATCCGTTCAACCGTTTTAGCTTGATTGAGTAACAAACATACAAACAACGATAATGCTCCGTTTATTCTAATCTAGGAACAGTTTCTTTGTTTTCGATTTAGTTCAGGTAGAGGGGGGAGACGTATTGTAGTTAGTACGTTTCGGCATGCGGGCGTTGTTTACTGGTAGGACCCTCACCTCTCGTTAATCGATGTCGTCGTGTTCGCGGCGGCTTCACAGCGCCGCGCCCGCTGCCGCTTATTGTATTCCCATGTACTCTACTCTTCTTTTTGCTGTCACCACTCACCACTCACCGCGCAGCCATCACCGCTCACCGTCCACCACTCATCTTCATCTTCGAAGCTAGCTCATTACCTCAACGCTTATCATAGTATTCAAACTAACATTATCTATCTCTTCTAGCTATCCAATTGTTCCCCGTCTAAGAAAGGAGGATATTAAGGAAGCCATACTTATTTTTTTATCCAAAAAACCCTACATAACTCATGACAACACTGACTGAATAATATAACGCACTATAGAGTTCTTAATAGTAGAACATTATTGTATGTAGATTCTGCTCTATCTACGAAACTTTGTAACTGATGTCAGATTTTCTTTATTAATGTTTGTATCTTAAATCCACATATATTTCCGTATGTACCTGATATTAGAAGTAATCAATATAATATCCAGGCGTAGGCCTAAGTAGCTCGTTTATTAAATGTAGAGTTTAGATATTATTTATTACATAGATTAACAAACAAAATAGTTCGATATTTCAACCACTCCAAGAAAAACGGAAGACCATTTTTGATTTTAAGAAGGGTTAGAAACATCTTCCTGTTATATTTATTTAATTTATTGAAAAAAAAAAATGTGTAGAAGTTGAATGAACTTGGGCGCTATACAAGGTGGGTTATAAAATAAATGTAAAGTTGGAAATGCGGGTCATGTTCAAAATATTGAACATTTTATTGTACACTTAAGTTTTATTTGAATTAAATGACTTCTATATTGTTTATTTTTAATATCTATATTATTAAAACTTGAAAATTAGTATGAAAGACCTTTGAGGAAATATAAAAGACGGCAGCTAGTATTTAACCCGGGTTTCACCATATGGATGGATAGATCAACGAACAGACTAAACTTCTGATCGTAGAGACTTTTAGGGTGTTTTCTTTATATGATATAGGCATCTGATAATAAAAGGATTTTTTGCAATTCTAAACCTAAGGGTGTCAAAAAGAGGAACAAAATTTATATGGTTACTTCTTAGTCTAACTTACTTCTATTATTGAAATTGATTTGCTTCGAAATTGATGTCAATACTCCTAATTCTGATTTAAATTACATTTTATTTTGTTACACGTAAGTTAGAAAACTCAATCCGATTTTGTTCAAAAAGAAAGAACACAAAAATAGTTTAACCCATATTTAGTGGTCATGTTATCAACATTTATGAATTTTTATCAAAATAAATAAATTTAATGTCAAAAGTGTTTAAATCAAAGGACTTCTCCCTTAAACTGCATATCATTAGGATTAATGGTTAGAGAGAATACGACACAGGAATGGCGACTGTGTCTTCATCTTTTAGATATTATATCAAGAAAATTGTAGTTATCTTAATTTTCAAAAAGTGAGTGAATCAGAATCGGTGGTATTCACTGTAATAAGTGACGTTCTACGGGTGTCTGAGTTAACGAAACCGTGCAGGTTTGAATACTCCTCAGCGAAGTGAGGGCAAGTCAACCAGTAAGGAACAAAAAATATGAAGCAATTTATATTAAAATGGGAGGAAAGACACCAAAATGATTTTATTTTATTGCAAAACAAAGTTAAATCCATTTCTAAACGAAGTTTCGCTATACAAGTTATTTTTTTCTTTTATGTTTTCCGTTCCCCCCTATCCTTACAACTTCTAGAATATTCTCTTCAATTAAGGTAGACTGTCTGATGTCAATGTCTAAAGTGCACAAAAACAAATCCACTATAAGCGTTATCTATGTTATAAGTGATTGAGTGGCTTTGAACGAGTCACCTTGAGGAGCGTTATATAATGGACGCGTGCGAATCGATCGAGCGAGAGCAAATCGATTTCCAAAATGCTGAAAATTCCACGCAATCGATGACGTATCGACGAGTGACGCGGGTTTAGTGTTGCCACTCCTCCGTTCGACTAATAAATTTATTGTTTGGCATGTAAACGGATGCGTTCGAGCCAAGAAATTACAGCGTTCGGTAAAAAAAATATTGAATGAACCGACGGAATGATGGCGCAGTCTAATCGGGACCGGGAGCGCCTTTCAGCCTTGCCAAACACTATCTTGTTTATAGTTCAACACTTGCACATTTTTTTGATTATGGATTGTTTACTAGCGATAGTGGGAGCTTCCGCCCGCCCCCGCGCGCCTCCGCGCGCCTCAGCTGCTCGAACGCGGACTTTTGTTCGTGAGATTTTTTATCGGACTTTTAATTACTTCTTTCTTCGTAATGACGTCGGGGCTATTGAAACGGCCGGCACTTAAGAGTAGACGTGACTTTCGTTTCTTTATTTGCACAAGTGCATTTTTGTCTAATTTTAATAAAGAGCAATGCGGAGCTGGATAGTCCCTCGGCCCGGCTGCTTGTTATTCCGTAGGTGCATTAAGGACGGCGTAGCATTTCAAGTGTTTTCTCCGAGTGTGATCTATGTGATGAATTAATGATCAATATATGATTTGAATGTATTCTGCGTCTGGCGCCATCTTCATTTGTCTTTCATGTAACTAGCTATGTCTTATTAATAATGATTTATAGTCGGATACCATTATGCAATCGAGTCGTATAGTAGTTTTATTGCCGTCGGAATATCGATAATAGGTTCCGGGAATGGGCCCACCACTAGCCACTAGTCGTATGTGCAGTGTGCAGTGTGTGTGTGTGTGTGTGTGTGTTGTGTAGTGACCGCGCAGAGCAAATTATCGAAGCGATATTGTCATAACTCGGCGTGACTGGTGCATTTATCAGTCCATACATTAAACCGATATTCGAACATACGAGCCCAATATCTTACCCTAAGCCTCCGACAACACTGAGCTAACTTACCCGGGATTAGTGATGTGGGTAGTTGTAATCCCGCAGTATCCCGGGACAGCACCGGGATGTATTTGCATACGATTGCCGTTAAACGTCATCCGTTGGTGTTCGAGACGTCGTCGTCTTAGCAGGATTTGGAGTTAGACTGCACGTGAATAATTTTCGCCGATTTTCGAGCTTGATTGCGGGATTTGCATGATTTTGGATGCTCAACGACTTCTATTACACTAATGGTCGCATTCTAAGTTATCTTCACGTTTTCAAGTGCACGCTACATGCTTGCTATCACAAGATGTGGTTCTGCGGAGTAATCTTTTAGCAATTATGGAACAAATGCTAACATTAACTTTTTTCCGCGAACATACTTTTCTAAGTTTTGTTTTGAATTTTTTAAAAACGAATTGAATTTTACAGATAGACAAAAAATCTTTAAATAATATCAGAAGGTATTATTTAAGAGATTTAGTAACCTCAATTTATTACCCCTGAGTAAGTCTTATATATTGAACTAACTGACTCGCGCGTCTTCATCCGCGTGGTGCTCCACTCTTATGGGTCGCAGCGTGATATTATATAACCTAAAACCTTCCTCGATAAATGGACTTTCTAAAACTAATATAACTTTTCAATTAGAACCAGTAGATCCGAAGATTATGACGTTCAAACAAACTCTTCAACTTTATTATATTAGTATATGATGATGATAGTATAAGTAATACCAGAACAAAGAACCAATATATAACCGATGACCCGAAATCAAAGTTAAATAAAAATCGTCAGCCATTACGCAATGAATGCGCCCGCGTCTGTGTGTCACGGGTAAACAATAGCAATTACAATGCGCGTATTAACATAACATTTATTATACAACGAGGCTGGCCATTGTAGAGAAAAAATAGTGGTTCGTGATTAGAATGGCGTCGAGTTGCAGGTTGTGGTGCAGGCGGTGCAGGCGGTGCATCGGCCTCCGCTCACCTTGTGTGTCGTCTCCGGAATACCAACGAGGATTGCGGGCTGCGGGCTTTGTTGATCCGCGGGCTTGTAGCGGGACATGGATCCCGGAGTTATCGGCACATCACTCGTTATTAGATGCCTAATCCTACTAAGTCTCAGTGGTTCAGGCGTTGGACACAGGAGCGATAGATAGGTGGTGAATTCAAATCTCAGTTTAGGAGTGAAAAAAATATTATAAATGCGAAGATTTGTGAGGATGGATGCCTCTGCATCAACCTCTCTAGGTTTGTTACTTTTTACTCAAAAACTACTGAATGGATTTTGATGAAACTTTACAGTAATATAGGTATTATACATCAGAATAACACATAGGCTACAATTTACAAAGATTTTATTTAATTTCATCATAATATAACGAAAACTACAAACCATGCAGGCGAAGCTACGGACGGAAGCTACTATACTGCTGAACTAAATTGGATAAGGTTCTTTGCCATTTTCAAATGCTTTAGCCCAAGGATGCTAGGGCGGATTGATTCGATCTTCTTACTTGCTAATATTATTAATGGAAAAGTTTGTATGTTTGTTACTCAATCGCAGTTAGAGTTCCTTTTGGATAATGATAAAATATATTTACTCTCCTTACTGTTTTACTGTACTTGAAAAATTGAACGTATGGGATGCCAGGTCGACTTGTATAGCATAAATTGATTAAATCCGTTGTGTAGCGAGGGCCAGCAGACAATATCCACTATACTAATACAAATATTCCTGTAAATTGCATGTTTTTTCTAAACATTTCAATTGAATTGTAAAATCGTTCTCCATGACTTTATTCCTGTAAGCTTTTAATCCGATTAGTCTATAGCTATGTACTCTATAATCTGGATTTATAATAATAATATAATAATATACTCACAAAATTAACAGCCACATAGAACAAAATAAAATACTTGCAGAGGAACAGAAAGGGTGTAGAAAGCGACATATGGGATGTAAAGAACAACTGATAATCGACTCGACTATCCTCAAACACGCAACTTCTCACAATAGAAACTTACATCTCGCTTACGTCGATTATAGAAAGGCATTTGACAGCGTACCTCATTCCTGGCTCATTCATGTTTTAAAAATATATAAAATAGACCCCGATATAGTGAACTTTCTCGAGAGTGCCATGATTGATTGGAGAACTACACTCTCACTTAGTATAAACTCTACATCTGTTACAACTGACGAGATCCCAATCGACAATGGCATTTTTCAGGGAGATTCACTTAGCCCTTTATGGTTTTGTTTAGCCCTTAATCCCTTATCTAATATATTAAACGACTCAAATCTTGGTTACAAATTAACACCACAAACTACAATTAATCACCTTATGTATATGGATGATATAAAAATATTTGCCAAATCTAAGAAAGAAATAGATAAATTAATTGATATTACTTCCCGATTCAGTACAGATATAAACATGACTTTTGGAATGGACAAATGCAAAACGCTTCACTTGTATCGAGGTAAAGTTAGTAACAGCAATAGCTCTAGAGATGAAATCTCGCCAGAACAGTTTAGATTCACAGCAATGGATGAAAATGACACGTACAAATACTTAGGATTACATCAAGGAAAATCAATAAATCACTCAGAAATAAAAAAAAATCTCTTACAAGAATTCACACGTAGGTTAAATCAAATTTGTAAAAGACAATTATCTTCAAAAAATCTATTTAAAGCAATAAATACATACGCAATACCAATACTGACTTATACCTTTGGAATAATAAAATGGAGTGCAACAGATATCAACAAAATTGAAATAAAAATAAGAACCACCTTAACGAAATATAAATATCAACACCCAAAATCCGCAATTGAAAGAACCACTTTACATAGGCTAAGAGGAGGGAGAGGATTAATAGATATAGAACAGCTATGGCAAGGCCAAATCCAAAAGTTAAGAAACTTCTTTTATGAGAAATCAAACACTTGTAAAATTCATAAAGCAATAACAGAAACAGACATAAATTATACACCACTTAATTTACTGGACAATAACAAAGAATTTGCTACAGTACAAACAACAGTTAATCTTAAAATGATGAAATGGCGAAGTAAAGAACTCCATGGTCGACACATACACGATTTAGAACAACCTCATATAGATCTTCAGGCATCGAATAAATGGCTACAATTTGGTTCACTCTTCCCAGAAACTGAAGGATTTATGATCGCCATACAAGATCAAGTAATCAACACAAAAAATTACAGAAAATATATAATTAAAGACACTAATACCGCGAATGACAAATGTAGAAAATGCAATCGCCACCCTGAAACCATCCAACACATAACCAGCGCTTGTCCTAGCCTAACACAAACTGACTATACACACAGACACAACCAAATAGCACACATAATTCACCAAAAATTAGCCATCACCCACAAACTCATTCCAAATAGAACAAAACCATATTATCAATATTCTCCAAAGCCTGTACTTGAGAACACCAGCCACAAATTATATTTCGATAGAGCAATACTTACTGATAAAACAATACATTACAATAGACCTGACTTGACGCTTATCGACAAACAAAACAAAACAGTATTTTTGATTGACGTTGCCGTACCTAACACACACAACCTTCATAAAACCATCACAGAAAAAATAAACAAATACACAGATCTCAAAGAAGAAATAATCAGAATATGGAAAATGGATAAAGTCTACATTGTACCGCTGGTTTTGTCAAGTACAGGGGTAATCCCTAATCACCTTCTACAATCTCTTAAAATAATACATATTCCAGAGAACACATACATCACCATGCAGAAAGCAGCAATATTAAATACATGCCGCATTGTCCGGAAATTTTTACAAGAAGACCTAAATAATCCACCTGTTACAGAACATGAAACCCACTTGGCTTAGGCCCGTGATTTCATGATTACCACCAAAGTATCCTCAATACTTTGACAAAAAAAAAAAAAAAAAAACTGTCATAATAATAATAATAATAATAATAATAATAAGAAGAACAAGTCTCTTTTCGCCTAAGAATTGTTTTTCATTAGAATATTATTTTATAAGAACAACAATGATAATGTTACGGTAATTGGCAGACTTACTTCATTCCAAAATTTCGAAATTTGATCGTATAAGGGCTAGGGGAAGAGGGGGGTGACTATATTATTACAATACAAGTGTTCTAAGAGCAATGCTATTGGTCCGAGTCTCAAAAAATAGTTCTAGAAAGCTAAAAATCTGGAAATTTTATTATTAGCAGCAGCAGAAATAATATTCTAATAATCAAGTCTTTAGACTATTGCTCTGCCTATTAATTTATGTACACTAACCTAACCATTGCAATATAAGACTTGTCCGCGTGGAATGGTGGCAAGAATGCTAGCTGCATTTCCTTCTGCATCGCAATCCCGATATTAGTTATAATAATCTGATCAAAAGTGTGAAGAAGTTTTAAATCCCAGTGTGTTCTATGCCTAATATATAAAAATGTAAAGCTAAGAATGTAAGAGTTTGCATAGAAATAGATTTATTAGGGAAACAAATTGCAATAGATACTAAAATACTGAAGTTATTTAAAGAATCCACTGGCTAATTCACGCAATCAGTTTTGTCAAGGACGTTTTTTATATGAAAGAAAATTTCAGTGTTACTACCGCATTTCAGTAACAGTTTGCGGTTCATAAATTTTATTTGTACTCCCACAGTATTATAAAATAGTTATATTTCATGTCGAGTACAGAAGAAAGTACTTTTTTTTATTAATCGATCCGCCTGGCTTCACACTTGTGTTTAATACGTTCAGTAGTTTCTCCACATTGTTCCATAGAAAAACTGTTTTTTTCTGGGATAAAAGTAGCTTATGTGTTAATAAACACTTACAAAGTATCTGTGTGTTAATTTCATTAATATCCGTTTAGCCGTTTTTGAGTGATTGAATAACAAATATCCAAATTTTCACATTACTTATTTAAAATTAGAAATTCCATAAAGTATTACGCATCTGTACGAAAAGTTCTTTTTTTAAACTGTCAAATTTTAAATTTAGAAAGTAAAAGGCAGTCTTTATACCTTAAAAATAACCTAAATGAGTACGAAATAAAATTACATACAGTATTACATGCCTACTCTCTATGCTAAACATTAATTATTATTCAAAATTCCATTAATTATCATCAAAATACATAGAGCGGTGTTTAAAACTTTAAACCATTACCGCCATAATGATGGACGCCATATTGAATTAGATTATCCATTATTGGCTGTATCTTTCTATGAAAAAATAATTTATTAAACTTTTCGCTGCTTAGATTTATTTAGTCCTATAAAATTAAATGATCCTGACATACATCTGAGACAATCCGAATAAAAAAATTACTAATGGAATAATCCCAGAGAGTCTTGACCCAAAAAATCAAGCTTCCCTGTATCTTTAACAGTAAAAAAACTAAATATGTTAATAAAAAAATAAAAACTAAACTAAAATGTGTAAATTTCACATACAGATCGTATATAAATCATAATTAGGGATTTCTTAGGGGGGCGCGGGGGGCCACAACAGTACATCAGGCGAATGGTTATTATGCAAAGTTTCAGTTTCCACGCGTCTGCTATTTGTCAAAATAGTAAACGTCACGGATGTTTAACTTATAATTACCAATCGCAAGTCGCGCAGTACACTCAGAATGCGCAATTATGTGGCAACTGCTATACTACTATGTGTTACTATGTAGAAAAATTATAAAACGTTATCAGTGCTTAACCCAAAGGCACAATATGCTAATGTTTAAGCCAGACGCGTCATGATGTCACCCGATTACTCACATATAGATAATTCAGCCCAATCCACGCAAATACACGTAGGTCATGTACACGTAAATAGTACTAGTTATGTCTAAATCCTAGATCAAGTGTAGGTAGTCCATTCAGAGCTGAATATAACGGACACCTACAGACGAGTTTTTTGTTATACGGATCATACTGATCCGTTCGTCTATTAATAGGGCTGGTAACACACAAATATTAACTCGACCTCCGTAGATTAATAAAAAAAAAAATTAAATCTTAATATGTTGCTAAATAAAAATATTTAGGAACTTATGACAGTAAATACATTTTTATATTATCTCTCAGTTCTGAATTTTTCCGGGATAAAGCCTATATGATAATCCAGGTTATAAATTACGCGTTCAGCCTTTGTCGCGTGATTGAATAACAAACATACAACCTACAGAAGTAAGATTATTATGTATGAGTCTATTCCAGATTGGAATTAAGCCTACAAAACGATAAAGATCATATAGAACGATATAGATCATAATAAATCAGAGATGTGACGTTTAGTATTTTGACAAACAGCAGACGCGCGGAAACTGAAACTTCGCACTAGGACCAATCGCGTATGAAGCACTGCTGTGGCTCCAGCGACCCTTTAAAAGGCCCTAAATATGACTTCGAAATCAAGGCCATCATCTCACTTAAGTGGCGCGAGCTATACTTCTCTGAAATTTTGATAGTAGTTTTGGATAGTTCGGACATTTATAATTCTTATGAATGTGTATACATATGTTTACTACAAAAGTAACTAATAACAAAATTCAGAAGTTTTAAAAACAATCGTATCTCGCAGAATCATTAAAAACAATGTATTAAAAAAGGTTTATCACTGATAACATCTGGGCAGACCTGCTATATACTTTTCTTCAATTAATGAGTATTTATTATTTAATTGCTCTTAACTACTCCAGAT
>JAOPUB010000019.1:62370-73036 GCA_027564055.1 Neptis clinioides
ACACTCTGTAAAGCTACATAAATGCTTGTTAGAAAAATTTTTTTAAAATTACAAAATGGGAAAATTGTATTTTTACTTGACATCCCCATGTCTACCAAAGCCCGCAAACCTGCCATTACTCATTACGTGATTTTGTGTGGTCCGAGGTACATGTTGCCAGCTTATATAGTAGGTATTTTGTACTTTTCAATCTGTATGTATATCACATTGTTTTACATCTTTAATGCTAGTTTAAACCTAATTATATCTGATCTACTCTTCCTTATTAAGCTGAAGTCTTGTTAAGTTAATAAATATTAAATTTTCCTAACGCTTATAAACTATTATAAACTTTATATCCTCTTTGAAGATTATTTTACAATTGGATTATAATTTTTTTTTCATAAATTGTCATAAATTTCTAGGATTTTAACTGGTGATCAAGACTTCTACAAAAATGTCCTAAGTACACTATACAAAATACACTAAAATTAGTGAATCAATATTATTTGAAAATCTTATTTTTTAAACTATTGAATATTTTAAATAGTTAATATTCAAAATAAATGAATCTCAATTTATGTATAACGTATAACAGAAATAATTCCGTGTTCATTTTTTTTACTGAGAGTATTTAACTTGGACAAATGTTTTGTACCATAGACTTCCAATGATGTTAGTTTTTAATATTGCTAGTTACATTAGCTTGGGAAAATAACTATACTAAGTCTTCCGGGTGGAACTAGTATCCCTTCTTTGCCTATATAGCGTCATATACTCTACATAATTTAAATACTGCAGGAAAACTTTCTCATACTACAAAAACAATTCCTGTCATGCAAACCATGAGAGATCCTCTTATATTGCTGTTTGCTAACATTAAAAAAAAAAACTTTCTCAAATTTCAGAACGAAAAAGCAGAAGTAAAACAAAAATGGGCTTCGCGGTTACTAGGGAAGCTTCGGAAAGACATCACGCAAGACTGCCGGGAGGACTTCGTGCTCAGCATCACGGGGAAGAGGCCCGCGGTCTGTGTGCTGTCCAACCCCGACCAGAAGGGCAAGATGAGGAGGATAGACTGTTTAAGACAAGCTGATAAGGTAACGATACCAACTATTTGTCAAAAATTTGCTACTAATTGCTAGATATTCCGTCGTTACCAATTTCTTTTTTTGACCATTTCAACTTAATTTAACTAAGGATATTTTTATACAGTATTCTGTAATGTTGAATGCATTCTTTTGCAAATTTAGAGGGTTATTTGACGCTCTTGAACTATACACTAATCCATCTACCTACCTCTTTCGTATTGCAAAATCAATGGCAACACTTATCCAATTCTTATGGATTGTACTTCTTTATCATATTAAAAATATGTCTTTACGAATATTTCCTGGTGAAGGTTTTTCTGTAACACAACAATATAACATCCAATATGAAACGGATTCATTTCATTAATGTGTCACAGATGTGATTACTATTAATGTAGTTATACCAGCAAAAAATAATCCAATTAAAGCAAATTCTGCGTTTTGAAATTGTGTCGCTAAATCAGATGGTGGTTACACTGTATCTTCATACGAAACGTTCTATATGTCAGGTCTCCAGCATAACGCCATATTTTCATAAGCACAGCTTGCGAGGGTGGAAGGTTTACAAATTAGCGTTGACGATAAACTAGCTGCCATCAATTTTAAAGCAAATTCTTGCACTACGTTGGGTATTGTAAATATTTATGAAGCATTAAATCTTAAGAAAAATAATTTTGTTAGATTGAAAGACGTTTGAAAATTTGAATAAGAATCAGAAGAAGATGAAATTAAAGATACTTTAAAATATGTCACCAATTCCTTTCTTTTTCGTCGTAGCCATAATGCCAATTTTCTTTTACTTACAGGTGTGGCGTTTAGATCTAGTAATGGTGATATTATTCAAAGCGATACCCCTAGAAAGCACAGATGGAGAGCGTCTAGAAAAGCATCCAGAGTGCACGCAACCAGGACTCTGTGTGAACCCCTACCACATCAACGTGTCTGTTCGGGAACTCGACCTGTATCTCGCGAACTTCATCAACAGCTATGGTAATGGGAGCGACGGTCTGCCAGGTCTCTCGCTCACTTATTTGTATTGCTTCCTCTTTCTTTTGTTATAACGTTGGTGATTTTATTTCTTCGAACATTCTTAAGTCTTTCTTTTATTTGTTCTTCATTTTCTATGTAAGAGTTTACTTTTACAATTTTTTTTTAATTTTTCATTATTTTATTGCATATTTAATCACTTCATAGTTTCCGCCATGTATTTATGGGTTTGACCTTGAATGCCTTTTTAGAGAGAAGTGCGGGGTGTGGGCAATGCGTCATACGCGATTGGTTCTTATTTCAGTTCCCGCGCGTCTTCTATTTGACAAAATAGTAAATGTTACTGATAAAACCGCCAATAGAGTCACGCACAATACTCGCAATGCACAATTTTCCCTTAATTTTTTCCTCAGACGAAAAAAGTATATGGGGACTGCTGTATCAATGCTCCGTACTAAAACGATGTTCATAAATTTGTTAACTTTTTCAGTAAACAGTCCAACTGTTTTCTTAAGCTTATTTTAGTTCTGTGTAAATTTATCTAGATATCTTAACGTCTTAGTATTTTCCCGTAAAATATTTTAAAATTTTTTGTTCAGCGTTCGGAAATAACAAAGGAAGCGTTCGAGCAATAAATCTGCTGATTCAACAGTTTCTCTTGTTTTCCTATACCAATTTCATTAAAATGATTTGTGTGTTCTATCTGTTAAGGCGGTTCTTTATTTTAATGATTTATATTTATTTCAAATTTTAAATTTATCAATACTTACGTTATATTTCTTTGTATGTTTATCTTCGAGAATTTTTGTCGATCTTGTAGGATGAATCCTACGTTATGTTTATGGAATTAAACTCATCATCGTTTCTTTCTTTCTTTGTATCCTTTTGTATATTATGTATTTATTTTGCATATAATAAGTATATTTAAGTTAGTACATATAATCGATATGTTTCAGATATCCTAAGCGGGTCTCTTTCGCCTCACTCTACTAGGGACAAAGAGAATGAACACGAGGCTAAGAACAAAGGTATCGTGTCGGTGTCGTGTCGTACTCGTGTCCGATTTAGAATGGTGTTTTTAATATTGTTAAATATTTTTGAAATTAATGTTTGCGATGTGGCTATTGATTTTGAAGTATCTAGAAGAATAAAATGAATCCTCTTCATTGCTGTTTAAAAAAACATTTCTTCAAAATCATTGAGAAGTTAACCTACATTTTCAAAATCATAAATATGGTTGTCTAATTTTTAATTTGTTTGTCCTTCTTTTCTTTAATCTTATTCAAATCAAATCAAATCCAAATCCAAATTAATATTCTGTTTAAGATTGTTTATTTCTCAATCTAAATACAAATCAATATTTTTCTCAGTATTGATGTCTCCATATTCCTTTCCATCATCAATAGGAAAGCCTTTTTCAAAAATTATATGAATTTTGATAGTTATATAAAGTCCATTTAAATTTATCGCTATCAGTATCTTTTCATTAACATCTACGTTTATTTTGAAAAATATGGTTATCTGAAACACCATTCTTAATCACCTTAAATTGAGAGAGTTTTTGATTGGTACTGCACAATTGTGGTCACTTTAGATTTGTGCATCTGGATTTGAACCTGTACTCGCTTGCACCTCATGCTTCTTGGTGTTAAACTTGATGCTCGATTATCTGTATTGTAGTCGGTGTTCCTTCTCTTTTCACTATTTTGTTTGGAATTATGTAACTCTTAACATCTTTCAAATGATTTTCATCAATGTTTGAATGTTTTTCTTCTTGCATTTTCATATTAATCGATCAGTTAGCTATAGCTTCAAAAATAAATGTAAAATTACGTATAAAAATTTATTGATCTTCCAAAAAGCCAATAATACCTATAAAACATTGCATTGCATATTTGGATTGAAAAATTAACTTAAGGTAATTCTTGATGATGATCACGATAAAGCTGTCAAAAGTTACAAACCAAGGCTATGAATCGATGCTATTTTAAAAGGTTTTTCTGTTAAGTTTAACCTCGGTTTCTTTTCGTTTTGTTTGTTTGCTCCTATTTTTACATTCCTATCTGCGCCTTATTTTACTACTACTGCATTATAATATTTATTAACTTCACGATTTACTTCAGCATTTAAAATATGATTAGTAATAAGATTTAAAATAACATCGATCATAGATAAATGTTCTCCATAGAATGGTCCATCAAAAAGTACAATTTCATAAAAATCTCTGTACATAAATCGTTTCCCTTTAGTTTTAGGGTAGCCATTTCCCTTGATTGTTGTTTCAGAAGTTTTTAACCCCCGACTAAAAAGGAGGGTTTATAAAAATTTGTTTTGTCCTTGAAAAAATTATTTTGCTCGAGCGTCTTGTCTCTTGAATAGTTTTTAGTCGGGGATTGGTTAATATAAACCTAAGTTTGTATTTTCTCTTTGTTTTCTATAATATATCGATGGGTTACAGGCTATACCCATAACCCATACAACGGTGTTATTTGCAACGATATCATTTTAGCGACCGGTGTCTTCTCTTCGAAGGAATTATGGAAGTTATCTAAAGGTAAACATTTCTGTGTAAAAGACATCCTTTGTTCTAAGTTTTTTAAAGTCCTTTTAAATTTTATTAGGGTTGTCAATTGTCTTGAGCATAAATCTAAAATAAGAGTTAGCTTCAGATTGATTTAGGCTTCTATCAGAGTTTATTTGTACTTCGGCGATTTGTATCGGGCATACGAAATTTTGTACGATTTCAAGTTTCAGGGGAATTGGCAACTCTAATTCTAATAACAGTTCCTGTAATATTTCCTTTAAATGACTTGTTATTGTCGAATTCTCATGATCCCTCACACGAAATAGATTTTTCGTTATATAAAAATATCTGACCAAATATCCTGATTTTAGCGTCAATTCTTCAAGAGACAGGGTCAGAGTCACCTGGCGGTTCTGGCATCAAGCTGGAGTCGGCGTACTACGGGTACAACAGTCCAGCACCCTTCGAACCTCCAGCTGACCGCGGAACGCCTTCTACTATGCTGGTCGGACAGTGTTTTAGTGAGTTTATTATTTTATACATTGTGCAATACTAATAAAACATCAGATAAAGATTTCAATTGGAATGTTTTAATTTCTGCTTTAATACCTCGATACGACATGTTCTCCTATATGGAATAGATCATTGCATTATTAGTTTTAAGAATTAGTTCCCCAAAGCTTTTTAGTATCTTCCAGTTTTGCATATTTTATAACTCTAAGATAAAATGTCTAGTCAGTCTTTTTAGAATTAGATCGCCAAATATTTTTATCATCATTTTGTACTATACTATCATCTTCACATTTGTTTGTTAGTATACTTACTAGTATACTACTTCTTTCTTCTGCTCTATCTTTCTTTTCTACTTTTTCAATTAACTTGTTTATCAAAGTATGAATCTATGCTAACGTTTAAATACAGACCAATACTCCCATTACTTTATTATTACAAGTACGAAACTGCAGTATAACAAAGGTTTCATACAAATTAGCTAAGCCATTAGTATGCAGCGGTGGTATGATGTTCGAACACGGCTCTACTACTAAACACGGTGCAATATGTGAATCATTACATTCATTTGATTATGAGTTCATTGTATCGGTCGTTCACTCGGATTTATTATTGATTTTTGTTTTGATAATTTATTTCTTAGTATTATTCATCATCGTTGATACTTTCGTCATCAAATTTTTAAACAATTTTCTTCATAAATTTTATAATGACCAGTATTCCCATTATTGTCCGTTTACTTTTTACTTCACTTAGTTCGATTTTAACTTACATATATACAACATCTTATTTCAGGTATCCCCCATAGTTCAGCAGGTCTGAGTGCAGCGCAGTCTCCGTTAGTTCCTTCTAATGCTATCTTCTACCAGCATCCACCACCTACGGATACGCATCCAACGGGTAACCTTGTCTTTAACCAAATAAAAATCCAAGGCTCGTTAACACCATCATAAGAAAACCAGTTTTTCCTTATTAGTTTAATCTCTAAGATAAAATGCAATTGGGTAATTGCCTGATATACTTCATCTATAAGATTTTCTCGTCATTGTTATTCGCTATCGCTGGTCCTGGAAAACCTTGACGGATTAGAGATAACGTTAAAAGATATACTTAATTTTTCAGCATCGGATGCATTAAGTCAGCATTCAAGCACCAAGTATGAAAGCGCCCCCCAAGATTCCTTAGGAGACTTCGTTACATTCGTGTGTCAGGAGCCTCCTACCGATGTTCAACAATTACAGGTATCCTATCCTAAAATTTAGATATTACCTTTTAGAAACGTTTTACTATTATTTGTTAACTGTTTTAAACATTTTGCTCGTGAATTAATCTATAATTTGGTTTTTCCAGGTCCACAGCTTGTCTAGAAGTCCAAAGCCGCCATACTTCAGCAGTTCAATGCTACCACCACCTCCTCTACCACCAATGGCGAGACCTGTCACCATTATTAGATCTACTGGTATGAGTTGTTTTATATTACATGCTAATCACTATAGTTGTCATCAAACAAAATCATTTCTACTTAGTACTTTCTTGGTGAACACTATTTATTATGTATAGATTGTTTCCTTTCAGCAAGCGAAGTAGGGGGGGTTGGTGTGGGGGTGGGAGTAGGAGTTGGGGGCGGTTCTCCCTCCTCTCCGGAAGTGCGCTCTCCCCCCGCGTCCCCCCGCCGACGATCCCCCCACTACCGGGAATGTCATCCCCCTATGTCGCACTTCAATCACTTCCATACGCAGCCCCAACAGGTGATAAACTTTATATCAATTAAAAAAAAAATTTACAATCATTAACAATAAGAAAGCAAAGTATATATTAGATGAAAATTTTGATTATTTTTATATGTGTGTTACAGGTGTTTAGTTACGGACCAGTAGGGGGCGCGTCCCCTCCAGGAGGACTCGGTTTGTATGCACCTCGGGCTCCTCCACGGGCACCACCTAGGTAATTATTTTTTTCTTTTAAATAATCAACTATTATTATAAGCGCGAAAATAAGCGTGGATGTTTTTCTTATTTTAAGTCGCTACTACTGAATAAATTTAATAAAAAAAAAAAATTAACTATTGTGTCAGTAAATTTGAACATTTGATATGACCATGGATGATTTAAGAGATATCGTGACTTATTCATTGCACATGTAAAGCTCGAGCTCTCCCACAACGCTAATCTATTTATAAAGTATAGTACACATGTTGCATACGTATCTCATAGATTAGATGACTAAACAACAATTGAGTACTGTAATTATGTTTTTTTTTTCATTTTTAGATGGAACGCTCCATTCCCAACTCTAGAAGAGGAATTTAATATAATGACGGCACCCGCGGGACCTGACCATGTCGTTCTATTGGACGATGGTAATTCTGCTAAATTTTTATATTATTATTAGTGCATATACAATTATTTATGCTATATTCATATTAACCTTATCAATAAACTTGAATTATTACTTATTTTTCTACGGAGAATTATAGTAATACTAGTCGACCCGCCCCAACTTCACCTGGGTGCAGTTTAGCACGTACTATACTCAGATCGATCAATTAATAGTTGCCAAATAAAAATATTTAGGCGCTTACGCCAGTAAACATATTTTTTAGTTTAGACGTTGTCGCGTGAGTGAGTAACAAACATCCAAATATCCTAAATTAAAATCCCTCCCAAATAAATCAGTAGATTTTTTTTTCTTAAAACGATTACTAGCAGTTTGGATTTCTGTTCTCCCCTCCTACTAAGATAAATACTTGTGATAGGAGTCAGTAGTCCAATGACTGGTACATGAACTAACGACCTAACGATCATGTTGATCATGATTCCAACGCCTGAACCACTGAGCTACTAACGCTTTTTTAATTTTACTCAAGACATTTATAAAAATATTTTTAATATTGACGCCCGATGTGTGACTATTAGAAACAATTTAAAATTAAATAAATGTAATTAACACAAGAATTATTATTAACTTCGTATGATATAAACGAGTGTATGTTTTAGTAATCAATTTTATAAAACAAATGTATTTTAAAGTAAATTAATTAAAAGGTAATTGAATATCTTAACAATAAGTGCATCGAAAAAATCATAATTCCAAAGTCTTTTACATTCCAGAACGTTTCTTCCAATCGAATGTGATCACGTCAGACGCGGCCATGGACACCGGGCCCAGTGTGGCCCAATCCGTGGTCGATCCTGACGAGATCGCGCCAGACAAACCCACACCGGATCTGAGGTCGCCGTGATCAGCACACGCGTCCGACACGTCCGTCCCGCACGACGGCTCGGACGCTACTGTGCTCAGGTGGACCCCCGCGCCGTTGCCTCATTGGCGCCCCGTCACTCATAGAACTGTATGATTCGAAATTCAAATTCGTTTGTTTTTTACGAGTGAATCTGCCAATAACAATTTATATAGCGAATTAATGTATGGATGGATTTGATTTCAAAATGTAGTTTTGGTGGTGAAATGTCAAAATCGTATTCTAAAATCAATGATGGTTACGCGTTTCAGTCACTAGATGGCATGGCATTACTTGGTGCGATTGTAAAATCTTATAACGTATTAAAAACGTACAGAATATAATTAATAAAAACATTTTCACACATTTTTTTTTACAAAAGTTATAGAACATACATAGCTTTAAAAATTAAATTTTATATATTTGTAATTTTTTAGTCCTTACTTAGTAGTAACGCCATCTAGTGGATAAATTGAAACGTTCGTTTGTTGTTTATTCATATAATCAAAAATTTTGTGACACTTATGATTATTCTAAATTTGAATTTATTTTAAGTTCTGTTTCAATTAGCTTGATTATTAATCTATATTTGATAAAACAAGATTGTTTTTTTTTAATAATGGCATTACATTTTTGTACTTAAATAATTCGAAGATACTGTTGATTATTTAAATATCGTTTGTTTTAATTTAAAAATGGAATGGGGCAGTGTAAATATCATTGGACTCGGCAATGGTTGTAGTTGAATTTAAATTTGGAATTCTGTATTGGCTGCCAGTGTCCGACGCGGTGGCTTTGTACCGACGTACTCGAGGACACCGCTGGCCAATATTATCTTAATTAGGTGATATAATACTCCAATATATGTAAAAATACGTTACGAAAATAAAAACAACAATATTCTAATATTTTTATAGAATATAAATCGAGTATAATATGATCGAGCCTTCCAGTAATTTAGTGAAAATATTAATAATAATACAGCTTATAATTATTCTTTGCTGACCTGTAAGGCAGTTAGGTAGCGGTTGAGAAATGGCTTCCATAGCGTCAAAACATGTTTCGATTGACGAAAGTGTGATATTATAAGTTGTTTTGTTTCGTTGTTGTGCGTTCTGTATTAAAAGATAGAATAAGCGTAATAGTTTACAGAGATTTTTTTAACTTATTGAACGAATATATAAGAAAGACGAGCCTTGCTTATGATTAGTTTAGTTGTATAGAGCCAAGTGCTGGTCGACCTTGTTGCGTTTCGATCCGAAGTTTCAAATACATTAAAAATGTCGTTAATAATCGTAATTTACACCGTTTTAATGTATTTAGCCGCTTCGTTTGGTTTCCTAATAAATGGTTTAGATGAATATAAACAATATAAAACTAATATAAAAAATAAGATCGCCTTATGTTGTCAATTATGGAAGTTCGAATCGAAAGCAACGGGTCGGTCGTAGTTCGACACTCGACAGTCGTCGAGGACGTTTTATAGGTGCCTTTTATAAAATCGTATATAATTACGTAATAGGAATTTGTAAATTGTAGTTTCTTTTTTTATAAATCCATCCAAACTAATACCGTGGACTCATAAATATTTTGGAGCCAAAGAGGTAAACTCAGCAAATCACGAACTTTTTGGTTGCAAAATATATTTATTTCTCACATTGTTTAGCAATCTGTGGCCATCGTGAAGAGCTAGTCATTAGAGTTACAATGTAAATTTATTGTACTTAAATAAAAAAATATTTACATATACCCCTTACGGTTATTAGTAAGGGGTGAGAACTAAATTTGTGGCCAAATTACACGTAATGAGATCCAAATATATATACACAATTTTTAGACTTAGATTTATAAGTGTGGTACGGTTAAGTTGAGTTTGTAGATCATCAAAATGGTTACTATATTTTACTTCAATGTCTTGCAGAATACGATCAAACGATTTTGTCGAAAGTAACAAAACAGTTTTTCACAATATCTTGCAAGATATTGAGGTAACATTTAAAACGGACATTATATTGTATGTATTATTTTAAATTTCAACTAACAGACGTTTGACTTAGGCCTCTTTATTTCAAAATTATTTTGATTTGCAGTGTCAAATAAGTAGAATTAGAAATAGGTAATGTAGCAATAAATGACAAGCAATAATTAAAAAATATAGAAATGGCTTTAGTAAAGCTAGATATTGGTACTGAAGTAGATGTTCAATATAACAGTGGAGCCGCGATATTTTTTCAATAGACAGTAAAGCGGAACTCAGTTATGATTTCAAAGTGTTAGTAGACAAAAATAATATTAAATTTTATTATACATACCATAGGGGCATAAACAGTGATAGTT
>JAOPUB010000019.1:124169-137374 GCA_027564055.1 Neptis clinioides
ATTTGAGCTCACAACCTATCAATTGTTCGATCATAAGTCTGAACCACTGAGCTACTGACGCTTGAATGGAGATGGACTGCAACATGATAGGAGAGGTGATGCCAGATGATTATATACTCTATAGTTGTGTGGATGAGATTTTGATAAACGAGTGGATAGATAAATCAACTAATGATCATTGCTTTTGGGCTTGATCTCCACTGGTGATAGGAGGGCTGGCTTATTCTTCCCCAAGGAATCAACATTGCAGTTCAGATGGATACAGCAGCTAACATTCTTGCCACCATTCCCCAAGGACAAGACTGTAGACAGTGATTTTAAATTATTTATTAAGTTCACATGTTACCTTTGTCACAACTCCTAGGGCTCTTCTTAGAAGGTCCAGGGCTTGTAATTTTTCTAGGACTCATACCGAGTGATATATTTGGATTAACATTTTCTATATCACGTTTACGTTTTAAAGTTTTATGCTGAAAAAAAAACAATATTAAAAAGAGAAAAGTCAGGACATGTCTCTAGTTTAGAACAATACTAATATTATAATTACATGGATAATAAGAGTGAGAGAGATATTTATCGATTTGGTTTGTCGACTAAAGAGAAACACAAACTTACTGTATGATTAACATTATCACAATTGTTTTCACCGTCATCTGGCTCTAACAGACTGACACCCATTTCTTGTAATACCTAAAACATATTTTCAATATAAACACCAACTCGAAATCAGGGCTGTGAGATAAGTCATCGTTCTCCAACAAATCCCAAGGTACAATGGTAAGAAGCTGCCATGGGGACCGAAGACTTGAGATTATTATAATACAGTCCACAATAAACTACTCTTTTCCACAATCTTATAAAGCTTTGATTGTGAAGGAAGAGTCAGTACCCAATCATATATTCCAGGTCTTCTCCCTGAACTCAGGTAAGCATAGTCCACACTATATGACCTACAGTTTTAATAACAACCTGGAATTTCAGCCGAGTCCTCATTATCTAATTAACCCAAAAGTGGTAAGGATGGTGCAGCATAATGATGATGAGCCTCTATTATTAATGGAAATATTACATTATTATTGAACTACCTACATTAATCTAATTTATTGTTTAATGAAACAGAGAATGGAGTCTCACATAACTCTACCCTCCATAACATAAAGTCGCTCCTGTATCACTAATGTCCAGAGTCTCTGCTAAAGCTTTAATAGACAAACCAAGGAACAAACAGCTAGTGTCCTGAACCCCAATTTAAACTTTGCATTTCTTTATAATTATTTTAATAAGAATATAAAACTTACATCAGTGTTTGTTCTCCTATCCATCAGACTCCAAGATTTACGAGCTGAATTTTCTGTACGCATCCTTTTACTGAAACAAACCAAAATACATTAAAAGGAATACAGGGACTTTTGTTGTATTCATATTTGAAGGTCCCAAGTTAACCCAACCTACGAGCAATTCTTGTCTCCGTAAAGGAAAAAAACCTTAGGATTACAGATTGAAAATGATTAGGTATTAATTTTGGCAGTGTATGTATAAGAAACAGAGTAAGGAAGGGAGGGGTGTGGCCTTGAATGAATCTTCTATCCATCTCTTCACACAACCATTGAAATCTAGTCACAAATTTTCAAAAGACCATACCTCAAAAACTATGAAGTGTATGCACAAACAGATTTCAAATACACATTAACATTAGTAAATATTATCGAAATAAAATTATTTCAACAAACAAGGAGTGGTTTATATTCTAAAAGTATGAAAGATAAAATGACACGTTCAATACATTTGGCGCCTTTTGACTTTGCCGCTAAAAATCAGCTGTCACCTACCTCCATGTATTTACTTTATTTATACCAATAATTAACTCACCGAGGGCTCTCCACCACCTCCAGGACAGGAGACGCTGGATTCGGTTCATTATTAACATTCATTTTGCTATTTAATCCTATATCCCGCTATATTACAGCAAGAACGTCATCACGATATTCAGTCCAGCAATTTGCCGAAATTAGAAAAAAGAATAGATAATAGAGAAACTTCAAATTGAAATCAAAATTGAATTTAGTGTTGCCATGTTTAATAACGAATTTACCTATACACATTTTATTTATTTAGTTATTTCTTTATTTATTATATAACTAAAATAAGATACAATTTCACAGTATTAATTAGATATGGACGTTGATAAAAACTGTTCTTGCAATTAAAGGTAATCACGAAATTCTATGTGTGACAATTTTTACCGGATAATGAAAATAAAGATAAACACACGCACATACAACTAATTATACTAATTTTATTTTATTATATTCAATTAAATTATAAATTACAAATGTTACTATATAAACACAACTAATTATTTATTTATTTTTTTTATTATTTGACTTAAAAATATGTCCATTTTAAGTCAAAAATTAATAATATTTTACATAAAAACAACAACAAATATCAATAGTTCCTCATTAAAACTGTAAATAAAATTAATGACTAATAATAAAATGACACTAATTGTTAACCTAACCGTAGCCATGGGGATGGGAAGGTGCCGAAGATGCTGGCTGCATTTCCTCTTTGTATAGCGAGGCTGATTTTTTAGCCGAAATGCAAGCCAGCACTAGTTAGATTAAAACTACAGTATAGGTAAGTCCATTTCATCTGTAATAATTATTAACTAAAATATCTTGAAATATCAAACAACGACATAAGTTGTTGAAATTACAAATATTAAAAATCGCAGAGATTATATTTAACGCCATCTATCGAAGTTAATTGTAAATATACATTAAAAAAATAGGTAAGTAAGTACAGTGACGTAGGTACACTCGGAGATGATATTATGATATAAGAAATATTATTAATATATTAAAATATGATACAATTACTTACTTACTTTTAAAATTAAAATAAAAAATCAGATTGGTACGAATATAATTTATATTCACATCAAATAAATTTGCATGATTTGTACCTATAGAAATGTGTAGCTTGAGAGCTCTGGTCTGCCAAGCCGACATCTTAACCAACTCAACTGTTAGATTTTCTTGAAGGTGACCGGTAACATACACAACAGTTTACTGATTAAGGTTCTTAGGTTGGAACTATCCAAAGCAAATCAGCAATACCAACTAACTACCGGAATTAACTTGATTGTGAATAGAAATGGAATCCAATTTCATATGTTAGCATAATAAATAAATTTTAAATTCCAATTTTCTAAACAAAAATTTGAATTTAGAATCCATTTTCGAAATAATCAATGTCAATCCAAAATCTTAGTATTAAAAAAATTTTTAACAAAAATTTGAAACGACTTGGAACCCTAGAAAGCGCGCTAAAAAGTATAAAAATAAAAAAACCTAATAAATAAAAAAAAATAATTTAGAAATCAGAAAGTCGGTTGAAAACAGCCCAGACCTTTGAGTTATCCAACTTCCCTCCTTGTAAACAAAGCACACTGTTGAGCCGGGAGTCCTCCTCAGATTGAGGAGAGAGTCAGGCCATAGTCCACCACTCTAGCCCAGTTCGTGTTGGCAGACTCCACACACCTTTGAGAACTTTAGGGAACTCTCAGGAGTGTAGGTTTCCTTACTATGCCTATACAATGGTGAGTGATGCACTTTTTTAATAAATGGAGTGATTCAAGAGGAAGGTTTATATGTATAGTATTGCATGTATTATTACTTATTATAGTAGAGAAACTGTGTGAGGCTGGTATGGTTCGCTAAAAATAGAATAAAGAATATAATTTTGAAAACTCTTTACATTATTATATACCTGGATTTAGCATCATTCATAACACCTTGTATATGAAAATAAAAAGTTAAATGTGTCATCTTCAGCATAAATACCTAATACATATAGAATATCCAATAATAGAAACTTTGATAGAGCTTATAAATTTGCACAAATTAAACTCATAGCTAAAACCAAATAGAACACAAAATCAAATATAATAATTTTAATCGACAACCATATTGATTGATGTAAATGTAAACAATGTGGCAATTGTGATATAGTGTATGAGTTGAAGACACTTGATTAAGAGAACCAAGAGGTTGGTAATAAACTTGTACTCGTAAAAATTGTAAACATAAGATATTTTATTTGTCTTTAAATGTTATTTGTACCTTGCACCATGTAAATATATGTATATGACCTTGATTACGCATAAGTCATATTTAGAGCCTTTTTAGAGGGGCATGGAAGGCCACAGCAGTATGGCACATGTGATTGGTTCTTATGCAAAGTTTCATTTTCCGCATGTCTGCTGTTTGTCACAATAGTCATGGATGTAATAGCCAATGCAGTCAGACAATAAACTCAGAATGCGTAATGTTCCCCCACTATTTTTTCTCAAATGTAAAGTTATGTGGCAATTGCTATACTGTTTACAAATTTATCATTTATAGAATGAGAAAAAAATGTACTTAATTGCGTATTGAGTTAATATTAAAGTATCACTTGTTCACAATGCATATAAGTGCCCAACATTCAATCACTCACACACCAGCCAGTGCAATGGCTATATGTTCTTTTTATTAATTATTGCTGTAAATGAAACAATGGCCAGAAGCAGGAGAGTATTCAATTTTAACACAAGAGATTGTAGACCAAGAGCTCATAAGAGTAAAACCTATACTAGAGTAAAATATTTAAAAAAAATTTAAAATATAGGATTTGTTCATTATTACTATCGAAGAGTTATCAAGATATTCATGTTGGGAAAAGAAAGCATAACTATAATGTAGAAAAAACATTCCCACAGTCATTATACTTACAATAACCACATGACATGCTTTTATTTAAATACCTATGACCCTGTTTCATTTAATGTTGAGATTTACAAGAATTAAAAAAAAGTGGTATAAAGATTTCATTGTTAGTGATTTTTTTATTTAAAATTAGTTATTAAAATTTTTTTTTTAATAACTAATTTCATTTTATTTTTAAAAATTTCATTTCTTATGAGCAATTCATAACATAACATTTTGAAGTGCTCATAGACATATTTATAAGTTGAAAGAACTAATCCTGTATGTATTAAATGTTCCTAACATGTTTATATTTAAATAAAATAGCTAGGATTCCCTATTTGTAAGAAGTACCCTACTTTTAACTCAAAATATTATTATAAAAACTATAACTGAAAGTGTTTTAGTGTCAATATTTAATTATATTCTTGATCTAACCAGTGTAATTCCAACACCTTCACAATCTTAAGTATATTAACAGCTGAGCAAACCTTGAAAACACCGCGTTTGATTATAATAACAACACGTATATATCAAAATACTAATTTACTGACCTTCCGCGCTCTGGTTTAGCGAGGACGGCGCAGCTGACGCTGATAAATCCTTCTTCTGCACACTTTTAGGTGGATCCGAATCGGAATCGTCGAAAACTAGCGTCCTAACCGACTGGGAGCACCGACGATCCATTGCCACTCACTGCACTACACACAAATAAACTATTATTTTCGCCATTTATAAACACCCGACGACTTCGATCGCTTTATACATCATTTATATGTAATGCACAACGATAGCCTGCATTCACTGAACCCGAATGCATTCGATCTATTTCATTACAAAATGAAAGTATTTATATTAAATTACAGGCCATCGTAATTCACGCGACGCACGGCTACACAAATTGAAAAGTGACAATTTTTTTTAAACATTGCTCGCTGTTGCTCTGTTTAGGTTAGTGTTGCCAATTGCCATCAAATTGCCATACTACAATTTTTATAACCAATTCGATTAGTTGCTATACGAAATTTTCCCCATAAATAATAACGTTCGGAAATATCCTTAGGCGTGTAATTCCCTTAAAAAATGAAACTTAAACGTTTTGGTATAAATCTTGAACTCGATTTGTTATACTCGACATTAAATTACATGATCTGTTATTCATAATATTGGATCCAAATTTCTTTCTATATTGTATTAAAATAAAATAGTTTAATACTAAAATAATTTTATTGTATACATTATTGATTTATAAGTGCATAAACTATAGTTTTAGTGAGTTTTTTGATTGTAATATGATTTTTAAAGGTATAGGGAAAATATACCTACATTAAAAGTTTAAATTTAATTGTACTATTAAATTCACAAAAAAATATACGAACTCATCCATTTATATCAGATTTAATTATATTAATATTTAACAACAATATTGCATTATATATTGTAGGTCGAATTAAAATTTCGTTAAAATATTGCAATGTGTTAAAAATATTGTCAATAATCTTAAGAGTGCTCACTCAGTAGATTTTGCTCATTATTATTTAGCGTACCGTACACGCCAGTTATAGAAGTTAATAAAAACATAGCGATTGTTAAGTTTTCTGTAAGGAATAAATTATACCTATTTAGCTTTAGTTATTTAATACAATCTGTTATGACATTTGAAATTGGATATCGAAAACTTTTTTTCAGCCTGGTAACTTTACTGTATCGTTCAGAAACGCACCTACAATTTCGAGTTGAAGTCATTTAGCGCCATCTGTAAATTAATGTCTAAAAGTTTTAACATATATTGCCATGTTAATAAATTTTCCCTGACTAAACTGACTATAAGAAAACTATTTCTTTGTGTCGATTTAAAATTTTTAATCAAGTTTTATAATATTTAGTCATTATTAATTTAGATTATGTTATAAAATTTTTACAATTATATTTTTTAACTTAGATTGAATGATTTACATCGAAGAAATTTTTAAAAAATGATTCGTACTAGCGCCACCTAGTGGTCACAAATATAAAATAAGAGTTTTTCCCGTCAAAAGAAACGGAAAAACACGAGCGCGCGTCGCCTGTAGTAGATATCAGCTGAATTATTCGGCTAAAATGCCCTGGCACGGGCATACGTAGTCGTCGGTCCGCCATTACGACGCAGCCGAGACACGTTCGTCGTATTTAGTTAAATATTTTCGTTTATAAATGAGTAATAACGCTCATGAGCTCAGTAATCGACTTCTGAATGCGTTGGATAGCAATTACAATGTAAGTTTGCAAGTTTAGAGGATGATAAGTCTGATAAGCAAGTTGGAGATACGGAAACGGTCTGCACGAGCCTGTGACACCCGACTCGAGTCGCGGCTCGGCCTTTCGGAAGGTTGTCTCTGTGCCGCCGAGGTGAGGAGGAGCTGCTCCGATTGCAGGGGGTCGTGTGTAGATACGTGAGCGTTGCGAGTGATGTACGGGGCCACTGACGTCGCCAGCGCTCCTCTCGTCCCTCCGTCCCTAGTGCCAAATGTTTTGCAATGTGAAAGTATGGAATTGTGCCACGCGTGACCTTTCCCGTTGATTTTTGTCTGGTTGTGGTTTGAATCGTTTAGCGTTGCTCGAAAGGGGATATGTATCTATCACGCTGCGTGTCGTTCCGTCACTCGGGCGGCATGGAGTTGCAGGCGCGTGGACGTTGCAGGATTGTGGAAATTAGTGCGCTTTTTATTAACTCTAGATGGTGCAATTACAGGTCAGTCAAGTTTTCGCAATAATTAGCACCAGTTTGCCATTTTCAGTTCTCTTGAGATGGCTTACAACCTATATCTCGGAAGAAACGGTTATATTGTTTCTAAAGCTCAATTCTACTTGTTGTTGTACATGCAAGCAATGCATTTTATATAGGTTATCAGTTAGGTTTTGAAGAGCTTATAAAATTACATCAGAAAAATTACACACTAAAAACCTACTTATTTGGAAAGCAAGGACATTATGTCAGCAAAATGAAAATAAAAAGCCTAATTTATAAATGATAACACATTACAAAGACTTGTTTGATTGTAAGAGTTACAATATGGTCAGTAGACACATGTTCGTTGACCCCCAGCATGAATTAATTACCTGAGTATACCTAAGCTTTCAAACCAATCCACACTGGATTTTTATTAGGAAAGTCTTCTGATTTTTGAATCATTGATTAGCAAGTTATTATGAATCCAAATATGCTGATTTGTTGATCATGTGATTACTGAAGATGAACTTGGGTTGGAGGTAAAACTGATTAAAACAATAAAATTTCATTGCCACACATCACTATTAAAAATTTTATGAAAAGAATGAATTGTATAACCAAATCTGTGCATGTACAAGTGACATAACCATAACTTTCAATATAAAGATAACAATTCTGGTCAAAAATTTCATAACTACTTATATTAGACCAAAGAATATCTGTACCATTATAATTTACTTAATTTATGCAAATTTTGACTACATATCTGTTTTTATATCATTAATGGATTGTGGAACAGATTGTATGAAACACAGATTATAAGAAAAAAAGGTTCAAAATCTAAGATTAAATCTGTAAAAAATATTTTTAATAAATACAATAAATAATTTACATTTGAGGCTTGTTAAGTTCATATCAAATGTTAATATGTCACCAAGTATTCTGTTAAATTTTAATATCAATGACATATTATTTCAGAAATTGCACCATAATTTTAAAATTGGATACTACTTTGACCCTTTTTCAGAAGAAGCATTAATTCCCAGTGATTGTTGTTGTCTAATCCTATCGGGTCTAAGCGAGAGGAAAATAGAATTGCGGGTCTTACTATAGATGAAAAATTTTAGTTAGAGAACAATCTGTTCTTTTGTGGTCTTCAAACTTATTCTTGTCTATTCACTAGTAAAAATGTGTGAGATGTCTAGAGCATATATAAATCTTTTGATCAAAAACTGTGAACCTAAAATTATCCTATTGGAAGTCATTTCTTTTAACTCACACATTAATCTAACACCACAATTGTGGATAAACCAAGAGACTTACTCTTACATTCATAAAAAATATGACTTAGGATATCAGCACATGTCAACACCTATCAGCATCTTATCTCTGATAAAGTACATCTGTTTATTCTTCATTCTTTGATATTGAGTGGTCATCTCCACGCACCATCGGGAGGTCTGTTAACCTGCTTTTTTCATGTATTACTAAAAAACAAAAGTGGACCAAGAAAAGGATTGCAAAGCTCAAATATTGTTCCCAGAAACAACTGTTTATTAAAATTGCAATATTTAATTTATACTCAAGAAGTTGTTACGAGATAATAAAAAAAATATAGTAATATAGAATGTATCTAAATATCATTCAATACTCTGCATGTTTCAACAATTAAGGTTGTTAACAAAATTAACAGCTACTTCCTTCCATAAGTTTACATAACATGTACTTGAAGGTGCACTACATCTTTTTAAATGCAATTAATTCCAAAAGAAGGTTGTATGAAACACAGCTTAAATCCTCAATCAAAACATAGGTCCATAAAAAAACAAAATTTTCACATAATGATGTACCATAGACAAGTCCCCAATATTCATATTGTTTGTCTGCAGCTGAAAAATAAAATGTAACACCTACGAACTTGAGAAATTAATTTTATAAAGATATTTCTTTTTTTTGCTCGTCTAAAAACTCTGAAAGTTGTCATTGAACCCTGTGGTTTGAGTTTAAGAAAGAGTTGCTATAAATTAATTTTATTTCAGTTTACGTTGAATAATATAATTGTATATCTTTTAGGTTTAGGTTTCATAACTGTTGTCACTGGTTTAGTTAAATAAGAAACATTATGTTTTATTTATACTATATGTATTTTCCTCCTCTGTTGGCTGATTGTTCCAAACTTATGGATATAATTCAAGAATTTGCATCTTTTAATTTATCGGAAGAAGCTTTGAATGACAAGAAAAGTTTGTAAAAACCAAGATAATGTAATTATTATTTGCTATCACAACGTTAAAAAGATAAATTTTGTATTGTTAATGTTGTTTTAAAACTCCTAAACACAATAATCTGCATAAACAATACATTTAAGTAATAACAATATCTATCAGAAGAAACAACAAGTAATTTTCTTTTTTTGTATATTTTATATAAATTGCTTATTCAAATCAGGATCACAGATTAATTAAAAAATATATATACATGATCATTAAATGAAAATGGCTGTCATACAAATATATGCAACTAGTGGTAGTTTCAACAGTCACACTGTCCACTAGTCACTATGATGTGGAGCAACTAATGTTTACTAGATTCTTGCTCTTTAGGAGTATTTCAGTTATAAAAAAAATCATGTTTCTATTTTACTCACATAATATGAGTACTCATTGAACAGCAATGAACATATTTTTATCTATGGTATCACTTTCAAAGTATAATTCATGTGTAATTTTGAATATAGAATCTGTAAAATCTCCTGCAAATTACTTCAGGATGTCCAAAAAATATATTATTATTATTTTTTTTTGTTAATCTATTAATTAAAAATTTAAATTAAAATGTATATTTCACCAATGAAATAATTAACATAAGACAAAAAAATATAATATATTTATTGTAAATGAGTTAAAATTATAATTCAAAATAAATTAATATATTATCAAAAAATTATTTTATAAAAAATATTATCTAATTAAGTATTTTCTAACTTCCATTTACTTTGTTTAATACACCATTAAAGAATACTTGGACGAGTAAGAAAATATTGATATCTGAGATTAAAAACAAATATATATATTTATTTTAACAATGATCATGATATAAATAATTATGTAATGTATTTTGATAACTTATATAAACTGAAATGTAAAACTAACATAAAATTAATAATGTAATTTGAACGCCCTCAGGGCAGAATATTTTAACACTGTATTAATATATTAACATCATTTTTATTGTCACTATATTCTGATGCAAATAAATAAATAAATTATATTATGTTGCCTCTTCTCATCATACTACAAGTTTGCAGTAATTTTTTTTTGGTATAATAAGAAATATTTTGCTTATTAAATAGTCTACATAGATCAAGGTACCATAGACATTGTCAGTAACCGGTAAACGTTACACAGAAACGCTGTTAGAATATTGTTTTCAACCTAAGTTCCGGCGAAGTTTCCTTAAAGCGAAACGCCGGAACAACCCTGTCTAGAACTTCTAGATTAAGTTAATAACCATATAAAGGAACATGTTACGAGATTAAACATAGTTTAACATTTTCAACATTGGATGTTTCCAAATGCATTAATTTATTTTTTAGTGATAATGTGTCTTATAATATAAAATTTGGTAAGTAAAAGCTCTATATTATAAATCTATATCTAGAACTTTAAAACATTTAATTGTGAACTAAGAATCATATATCTGTATCAAGCGAATACTCTATCTAGTTTCAATTACCTCTTGAGTAAGCAACCCGACACCCATCCATCATGAGAACACGGTGTCATGTCAGCGAAACTTATGAGCTGTTATTGATCGTTCTTTAATTGGTAAACTGGAGCTGGGATGCAGTTTCGAAATTTAGTACATGTAGATATTTCAATTTAGATTAATGGAAGGAATTAAGAATATAGGTGAATCTAACGTTAATTTGTACAAAAATGTTTAGCGTTTCTAAAGAAACGATATGCTTAGCAATATACTCTTGTTGTCTGGGGTGGTCTGATTAACCAGAATGTTAAGGAATTATATTTCTATAAACATTCAATTGCCTCGAATCGAATCTGCCTTTTGTCTATTTCATCGGTGGCTTTTATAATATTTCCCGATATTACATAATGATATAAATGACTATATTTTAAAATATCTAACCTTTAAGCGCCTAGAACATATATTAGCCGACTTAAGAAATTTAATAAGACATGATGCCGGATTTGTAAAATATGTAAACAAATTTATTCAGAAAAAAAGAAAAAAAATATAATACATAAAAAAACAAAAAATATCATTCCAGGATTAAATATATATATATATATATATTTAACTTACCTCGAAGGTCACCTTTCCCGCCGTATCAAATCGCGGCGGAAGTACATAACATAATCAATATCAATTTATGTATAAAAGAAATTATCAGCGACATTATTATCCCGATGAGAATAAACACACAACAATAAAAAAAAAACCTTTAAGCGCCATTTTATCAGGTTTGGACACTATTTATTTCATTTCCTGACTTCCGCACACCTAAAACCCGATTCAATTCAATATCAGATTGTGATTTTTATCACACGGATCTATTCCAATTTACGTATTCGAGAATTCGTGGCATCCAATATGTCGTGTCAGCTATCGCTCTAATATACGATCGCTTCTAATATATTTATTGAGCAGATGTAGGTCGAACTGCGTCCATCTGCCTATTGACTATTTTTATTGAAATTTTGTTTTGATTGTAAATTATATTTTTTGTATGCACTAGCTTTTTATTATGCAATTCGTTTATTGATATTTTGAATATTTATTATTTTAGAGAATACACTCCTTTTTTATAACTACCATAGACTGTAGTATATTTCTACTTCTCGATCAAAATTCAGATCTTATGTTAATAATAAATGATAGGCAAAACATTGGACTAATTGCTAAAGTTTAATAACCATGGCGACGAAATAAGTGAAGTTATTATAAACTTTTATATGACCCCGGGCGGAACGTTCAATTATAACTAGTTACGTAAAACTTTATAACTAGCTACCTCAATCCAAAAACGATATATCATGCCATTCCACGATGGTGTTTATAAATTTGAAACCTTTATCGTCGTTTACATTGACAAAAGATTATAGAAATAAAGAAACAAATCACTTTCCACTTTTTAATACACTTGTGTCTACAATATTATTTTGTCTAACTTGATTGAATTCAAAAATTTAAATCGTACAGCCACCTGTGTACAAATTCTATTTGAACATAAATTACATTCACGCTGGGACGGCTGAAAGGCAATCCAAACAGGTTATTTAAAATATATGTCGTGTAGCTAATAAACCTTCGTCTGGGATCTGAGTTTATACTCGACCTCTGCTGTGTAAATCTGTACAACATGAAACGAACAAGTTGCCTTTAAAGGTTAAATTGTCTAAAAGGGATCTTTTGAGTATGAGTTATTGTAAAATCGAGTATATAATTTTTTATATGAAACTACGGCTTAGTGGGTGAGCAAATCGGGTTTTTAAAGACTACTTGTATTCGTAATGAATGGGACAAAAGATTGTACATAATTCTGCAGGAGCAGCCTGGCTTACTAGTGAAAACTACGTGCGTAAAATAGAAGATTTTATTGTCGACCTCGGCCGAGTAAATCTGGTGCACCGGTAAATGAAAAATGGGGTTTAAAGTGTTTGTATCTATTAAAAACCAGTTTGGATCAATACGTACCTTGTTAAACTAATTAATTGGAATTC
>JAOPUB010000019.1:143929-157307 GCA_027564055.1 Neptis clinioides
CCCTCCAAGTAAGTGTTAGGAGTGGGCCAAGCCAGTAGTCCAGTGACTGGGATTTGAACTACTGAACCACTGTGCTACTAACGTTTCTAATCATGATATAATTTGTAAATACTACCTGTAATATTTATTGCAACCAACATTATATGAGTATTGGTTTTCTTTTCCATTTTGTTGTGGTTACAATAGCCCTGGGTATACATCTGCCATCTTGAATACTTATTGATCCATAGGCCTTTAGAAAGAGCTCAAGCACTTCAAACGTTTCAGGTTATACAATACTGAAATGTTTCGTTTTCTCTCTCAGGTGGAAAATTGTGAAAGCTTTCAGAGCTTTTTGTGATAAACATGATTTCTGTTTTGGATTTGAAAAATATTATATAATTAAAAAATTTAAAGTCTCAGTAGCTCAGTGGTTTAGGCGTTGCACTCATGATCGCCACCATCGATAGGTCGTGAGTTCAAATCCCAGTCATTGGACTACTGACATGCCCCACTCCTAACACAAGTATTTATCATAGTAGGGAGGGAGAACAGGAATACTAGTAGTTTGGCAACTCAAACTGCTAGTAATGATAAAAAATAAATAAATATATATCACATAATTTAAAAGGTACAGTACCAAATTTTCAAAATGGCGATGACTTATTGATTTTAAAACATGGCAACACTGCACTACCTATATCACGCGGGAATAGTGTAGCTTTCTATCGGATCTATACGAACAAAATGGCTGTATTGTATTAAAAAGTAATGTATAAAGATATATGGCAACACTATATCACCTACGCTACTCAGAAATAGTATACCTTTCAATCGGTGAAAGAATTTTCATAATCGGTGCAGTAGAAACTGAACTGCGATATTATAATTATTACCTGATATGGCAACACTAAATCGTAATAAAACATAGTCTATGTCTTTCCCAGAGATCTAATCTATCTCTGTACCAAATTTCATCAAAATCGGTTCAGCGGTTTGAGCGTGATTGAGTAACAGACAGACAGACAGACAGACAGACAGACAGACAGAGTTACTTTCACATTTATAATATTAGTATAGATGTATAGATTTAGATAGTAGTATTAATTGGTTTATTGTAGGATTGTGGATTCATTCCGATGGAGCTGCTGAATGTTCCGTTCAATTAGACGTTAGAACGAGCAGTGAAGGCGAGACATTGGGAAAAAATCAGAATGCTGTACATTAAATACAATATAGATCAAAAGTCACAAAGTACATTTGACCCTCGATTGCAGGCAAAAGTCACAAGCAATGCAAGTACAATACTTGCGCTGAACTTGCATCTATTGAATGAAAAAATCCAATCACCTAAGTGGGGACTGAGGACTGAGGTCCCCCGAAAGGGATGGAGACATCACGCGAGCCACATATATCATTTATACTATCCTACGCTAAACTAATGTGAGTGAAAATAGGTTCGATTGTTCGGTACAGATAGACAAATAAGAAAATATTTTTTTAGTTATTATTTTAGCATACCACAAAGTAAATATTTTTGTCTGTCTTTATCTTTTATACTCGGACTCTATAATTTAGGAGATATAGATGGTTCAATCCACCAGTGATCCAAATTGTAAAGGATCTCTTAAGCTTATGTACCTACCAAAAATCAATTTCAAGTCAATAAAAACTAATTCTGCACCCCTCTTTTAAGCGATGATTTAAAAAAAAATTTAAGTACGTTCTTAATTTCATTTGAATAGTTTCAAAAATGGCAAAGTTTCCTACTAACTTTGCACTCTCGCTCGCCCTCAGTGAATGAATTCTCAAAAATCCTTTCTTGGTGCTCCCCATCGTTATAAAAGAAAACCCTAAGCAAAATTTCAAGTTAGCTTATAATTTAGGCTCTGTGTTGATATGTCAGTCAGCTTCTCCTTAATTTCCCCTAAACCAGAGTTCATTTAAATCTAAAATATTATCAGTATTGCTTGTAGTAGTAGTTATAGGCTGTAATGATACCGCCATGGTATTTCTGAACTGAATTTAATCAGTATTTTTTAAATTTTTTTTTTGTGTCCAGTACGTTGATAGCAGCCGTCTAACGTCTAATGGTCCGGTCACAGTGCGTGAAAGCAAACAATATTCTTACCCCGACAACCTCATAAAGTGACAACGACACTACACACTATTTTCTTAGATTTTCCGCGATTATCAGTTAAGTATAATCAAGTATATTATTAGAAATATAAACTAAAAGAAATGGTAATATTTGGTGATTCCCATCCTCGCCCTTAGTTCGTTTTAAGTCTGGATTTATTTATATATAAGGAGGGATACTAGAACCACCCGTGTGACTTGGTACACTAATATTTATTACCTTTCGCCATCAAATAAATTTGTATTTGTGAAGAAAAGCAAAACATTGTTTAACTAATTCATTGATTGATTAGATTTAGAAGAAAGCCAATGGTAGTTAGTCTATTGTACTTGAAAACTTTCTGTCACAATGAGATCTGTTTCAAATTTTGTCATCGTTAAACAACATTTTTACAATTTTCTGAATATTTATTTTTATTAATTATATATCACATTAAAAAATCATGGCTTAATAATTTAAAAAGTAGCTTTTAAATAGTGTAAAATCGAGTAATAAGTTTGAATTGGAAAGGTTTCAAAACAATGTTGAATTGAATGAAAACTTGAGGCGTTTTAAGACTAGATTTGTTCCCTCTGGATCAAATCTCCCATAACATTGAGGACATGACAAATTTACATGACTTTCGATTTTTTCATAAATTACATTAAACTTTTAATTTATGTTATCGGTAATTTCTTAAGTGACTTCTAGATATATTCTGTATGAAATAGTAAAATAAAAATATTGAGGTCTTTGAGTTGTTTGATTCCAAAAACAGAAAACGTGATCAAGTATCCCACGTTTCCCATATTTATTAATTTGCCGCTCTTTGTAGATTTCTAACATTTGAAAAATATTTTTTTACATGAAAGAGACTTTTCATAACTCTAATGGTACTTTTCAATCCCCAAATTCACCAAACTATCATCATCATCATTATAACATTACTTTGTGGTTTGAGAGGGTTACCATTCGTATCTAACAGCGATGTGGCTTCTCAACTACAGTTTCATCAACTTCATCACTTCTTCTGGAGTCCTAAAGGGAGGCGGTTCATCGTATCCAATAGCGAGGGCAGCCTCTCCCACGAGTTCTCCTCTCATTCATTAAATAAATATACCATGTTGCAAGATAATTATTTCCTTTTTCTTAATGAAAAACAATTGTGTGGCTAAACAAATATTTAAAAAAATCTATATAGAATTACATTGACTATGTATTGACTATCAGTATTTCCTTCTCTTTAAGTAGCTTTATTACAACAAATAAATTAAATTATCAGGAGCAAACCTCCTAAAATGGGGTTCCTTTCAACCCATCCAACCAGTTAACATATTAATCCAGTATCCCGAGCTAATCAGCGTCCCCGATTGAACCCAAGCGAGGTATCAGAGCCATTATGTGTCTGTCGCCACCCACGGCGCTCACGACGCATAATATCTATATTTACGACTAATCACTATAACGCTATGATTATACGTCAATTTGCCGCGTCTCGGACATTATTTATACTTTTTAACCAAACTCGATAATGAGATGGAATTGGAGTCACGAACGTGTTTGTTTAGTGGACAAGGGTGGTGAGGAACCGTGTTTTAATTTTATCAGTTATGAGATACTAGTGATAGATTAGAAATTCTTCCATAACATTCATTAAGAACCCATAGGAAAAATAATCACTACAGCCTATACAACGTAACGTAACTATTGGTATGTGTCTACCATTCATTTTTATTGATAATGACAAAAATATTGTGCAGAAATTTCACACTACTCTTTCCGCTTAATTTTCGTAAAAAGGGGTGCAAAGTTTTTGTTTCACGTATTGATATATAGATATAATAAAATCTTTTTTTGGGATCCTATTAACAAATTGGCGAGTCTCCGTCTATATGTTATCTATATATCTTCCATTTATCGCCATTCCATCAATTGACTGCCCACACACAATTACTTTGACCCATAACTGTCTTTAGTTTGTTCACGTATGTTGCCATAGTTCAACATTTATCTGAGATTGTCTATGGATTCTTTACTATTTGGTACACAGCTCATTTCAATGGGTGTCCTTTACAATCTTTAGTATTAATTATGGCTTCTATAAAATTCTAGTCCCTATATCACCATGAGGCCACGATGACAGAAAAACAGTCTCCTTCTGTCTTTATCATCTCCTGATTCTGCAGCTGCTCTATTGCAACAGAGTTTTTTAGTTGTTGAGCTAATCATTTTTGAAATATGCAGAAAACAATTAATTGACCACTGAATTCATGTAAATCCTGTACACTGCAAAGACAGAAAACACAAAGAAACACCCGAAGCAAAGCGGAGGCGGGTCGGCTTCTTATAAAATAAACATCTTCTAGAAGCATATTAGGTTAATAAGTACAGTCAAGTTAACTAATATTATTAGTATTAGTTTGTTTGTTTATTTGAACCCGCTAATGTCAGGAACAACTGGTTCGAATTGCAAGATTATTTTATGTTGAATGGTCCATTTATTGAGTAAGGCTATATATAGCCTATAAAGCTTAGAGCAAATTATCTAATTTAATAACAAAAGAACAAATATTGGGAAAAATGCATTTTGACTCGAGTCTAAATACAAACACATTCTTAAATCACCCAAAAACTCAAGCTTAGCCCAAAATACCTACCTAAGGATTGCTGAAGGAATTTTGATACAATTTTCACAGTTATCTTTTAATATATTATAGGTCACGAAGAAAAAAGTTATTTTTATTTAAAACTATTTTAGTCCAGTGAAGCTAGGAGTTTTAATTGTTGAGGAGATGCAGCAACCGCACTCTTAACTACCTATAGTTGAAAACGTGTCGTCATTGGCCTGACCTGATGAGAATTCTGTTGGGGACAGTGGAGTGGAAGGCCGTTGCCTCGTTTAATTAGGTTGAAAGAGGCTGCAGAGCGAGAATAGGATGATTATGCCTCCACAAACACGCTTCGCTGACAGAGGCCAGGTAGACAATAAGGTCGGACTACGAGAGGTGGATTCGTCGGACTCCCTTGCAGATGGCGGTGGTTTCGGAATTTTCTAGTGGGCAGTACAGCATGTTGTTTTTCTTAAACTGTCCATAATTAGGGTGTTTACCGTATTTAGAAGTTTATCATGACTTGCAGTATAACATCAATTACTTATTAAATATTCTTATAAAATGTATTATCAATTATCATACATTAAAAATATTTCTAATAAAATACGGCTGATGACTTAATTTACTTTTAATGCGACAAAAAAACGAGTTTCTGATTTTATTGTGTAATTAAAAAATTGTTTAATTTTTATATATGCAGATATTAAAATGCAATCAATAAACAATTTGCAAATAAACTCGTTATATCTTTAAATAATGTTAAATCCAAATCCAAAAACTGTAAAACTTCTAGCTACAGTTTTTTTTACGGTTTGTAAATTTAATAAAAAAATTAAGTTTATTGCTCAATATAATAAAATACTCATAATATCATATCGTAATTATATTTATTGTATTATTTTCATATTTAGTATACAGATAACTTATGGGCGTCAAAATAGAGACAGGTTATACTTTATCCCGGAAAAATGTGATAATTCCTGCGGAATACTATTTTGAATCTGAATACATGACATAGCCTACCTACACATAGCAACTCACACTCATTCAAGTCCATATCTATCCCCTGGAAACAGTCCTGAATTCCAGGATAAAAATTCTAATTATTAATCAAGATATTAATTAATGTAATATTTTAAATTTATATATACGGTTTTTTAAGATCTTTCATAAGGTTTCGTACCTTAAAAGAGCATTTCGTTGTCCGGTTATCTGTCTGTCAAGATCCCTTTCCTAAGGAACGCTTGCAAATATCAAAACATAAATGCACAGGAATCCCTACTACCTACCTATTTACATTTACACCTATTTGGGTACATTGCAAACACAATAATACAATAACAAACAAATCTACATGGTTTTTATAAGCCATATGTCAATAAATGTTTTTAATATCAAGAGAATGTGAGTTATTTGACATGAATGCAATCTTTGAAGCATCAATGTTATGCAAGAACTATTAGAAAGGCATCACTTATGGGTCAGCTTGTTGTTTTTATTTTAAATTTATGTTACTACAAATTGATATAATATTTACTGTACTTTTCGTAATAAATTTCTAATATGTAGTTGGATAAAATGTTTTTTAAAAATAATATTATGATGATCATATTAATCTAACATCATTATTATATATAATATATAACATTATATATATTATTTTAAAATAATTATTATGCTGATCATTTAAAACTGAAATGTATAATTTTATAAAATACAAAATATTTTATTTTTAGCAAACTATTGCTAATTAGCTGCCAACTGTAAACCAGTTTATCTATAAAATATCAACACAATAAAATTAATTACACTAAACTACATCAATATGATCCCCAATCTTAAATTTAATAGCAATTATATTTAATCATAAATGTTTAAAAAATTAATTTAACATTTAGATACCTATCTTCATTTGTTATATGGTTAATTATTTACAGATTAAGTAATATCTTCTGAAATTATGTTTCCTTCTTATTGTATGTTGACATTAACAAACTGTTACTGTAATTTATTCTTGACTTCAGACTACTTACATATTATCACTGATTAATGCTCTAATTCTACTTATTGAATACTTTTGTTTTTGAAAAATCACTTACTTGTTACACCTTTAACAACAGATTTAACAATAATATTTTATAAAGGAGGTAGGATGAAATCTCTAAATTAAATTACTGAACTTTGTTTTTATGTTAAACACTTTGTTTATTGATGAATCACAATAGATCCAATGAACAATAAAAGAGATTTGCCACATAGGTGTTATTCACAAATATATAAAAAATTAAGACTTTTTAAAATCAATGTTTATTTTTATTTAGCAAATATTGTGGTATAGATAATTACGATGCATTCGTTGTAGTAGTAAAAAATGTTTACGAATATATAATCATATTATAGAAAAGATAAAGTGATCGCAACAATGACTCAACCCAGCTTTGACAAGTTCATAATTTGACATTTTAGTAAAGAAAAAACATTTCCATCCTCTCTATATGCAGGAGACTGGAAATATTTCAAAACAATCGTAATCACTCGTGAAAACATCAAAATAACAATGTAGAACACTAGTATACCGTTTACGTAGCATTTTATATACCTACTATTACGCTAAAGTACGTCCGCCAGCTGCCATTCAAAAGAATATGTGGCATAAGTCAAACTTTCATTTCGTACAAGGATGCACTAAAAATAATTATAAACACCCGAGCTACTACTTTTTACATTTACAAACTTGTTTTCTATTATAACGTCGAACGTTTCCATTTTTGGAGAAAATAAATCGATGTTTACCTTACGTCTTCGCTCAATGCAAATCTTTTTCTATCCCAGAATCAAGACTGCTAACCCTTCCGCTAAAGACGAAGATGAATCCTCTAGAATGGGCCTACAACGTACTTCACGATTCAATTTAAATTAAAATGCAAAGCTGAAATAAATACAACTGTCCCGAAGATATTTTCTGCGAGTTACTATACATTTGTTTTATGAAATGGCCTAATCTTTTACAAGATTCCGTTCTGTGATTCCATAGACAAGTCATATGTTTTTTTTTATTTTAATTAATGAATGAATTAGAAATAAAATAATATATATTCTAGATTTATATAAATAAATTAGTAATTTGTAATATATTAAAGGATATAGTAAAATGATTTTTTATTAACGTAATAAATCTGATTAAATACAACTTTATGGCAACATTGTCGATGAAAATCTTATAAGATCGATATATATCGATAATTTCAGATGGTCAATCGATTTAAGATATTGATTATCTCTTTTAAATAAATGAATATGTTAATCAATCATATTTTTGTTAATTAAAGTTTAAAATACTTGTTATTTTATCTTTGTTTAATAGTTGAGTACTAGTAATGTATTTCACACTTCAAAATCGGGTAGCTTAAACAACTCAAGGTCAAACTAAATTTTTGGCACTGCTCCTCAGTCATGGAATATTAACATCAATTGACTATCTATAAATATCGATTACAAATCGATGCATTAATAAAGAATTGTTAAACATATTTTTTTTATGAATTAACTATTTAGATCATATCTTTAAAATCGCTGTTAAATGTTAATATCGAAATGTACAGTAAGTTAACAAATAATTTATTATTCGGGGTATGAATTGTCTTAACTATATGTTAGAAACACATTCATTATTTCAAGCAAAAAGGTGATTTTAAATTCTGATTTTATGTATATGCTGACATTCGTTAATGGGTTGACCGACTATAGTCTATGTTCAGTTACCTAGGCTACCGACCGGATGTTGATGGAAAATAAAAGTGCATTTTCATTTTTTTTTAATAAATGTCTGGAACTATATTTGGACTGGTTTTTACAAGGTTTTTCTTGTCTGATAATCACTAATTTCCTCAATATTTTCAATTTAGTCGAAAATGTGTATATTTTTCATTATTTTTACTATACTACTGTATTTAGTTACATGAAAATCAAAAGTAATACATTATTATTTGGTGTAAAACAGGACAGTATAAATGAAACATGAGTATACAAGCATATTATATATTTTTTTTATAATAATTAAGAATAAATTCTTACATCACGAGTTATAAAATAAATACATTTATTGCCTTAAATTAAGTTCCAAAGTACTCTGTACAAATATTGTTAGTGATGTACAAACGAGAATGACAAGTAAAAAATTGTCCAAAAACAAAAAAAAATAATATAAAAGGGCCTTATCAGAAGTAAGTTAAGTTCCCACAATATTCTGTGACAAATCTACGAACAACTTAACAAATCGTGTAAGAATCACAACCAATAGTTTGCTTCTTAATTTCATCTCTTACTTTAGTTTAATATTACACAAACTATTTTATATCATTGCTCTTCACTTATCCTAAAACAAGAACCATTCTTTACCTTACCTTATAATTACAATTAAATTATTACTATCTAATTTCTAGCGGGTGTTTTACTGGACTGTTGTGCTTTCTCACAAGATTGCCATGCCCTTCTTATAGGTAGAAGTACAATACGACCGCACGTCGCGTCACACGGCGTGATGTTTCTATACTACGTATCTACACTTAATCTCATAAGGATCTCAGATATCGTGAGCAAACTATACGCGTGTGCTCGGGGTTCATCTCTTCGTAAAAAAGGCATTAAAAAGGCCACTGTGACATCCACAATGTGCTAACTAGCCTAGCGTTATTACATGCTCTATGCTATAAACGATGTAGCATTCAAAAATATATTGGCATCCTTCAAAGATATAAAAATAAATAGACAGTTCAAAATATCACCAAACTAAATTCACGTGGCAAATAATATGGCATCAGATTTTAAGTACTCTCATTAAAAGTAAGACTAACTCAAACTTATTCCGTTTTTCCTTTTCACTTTTGAAACACGACCTGTATCTTATTATTACGTTTGAGTTTATAGGTATGGAAGACAGAAAAACATCGCTATCAGATCAAAACTAATCAAATACTCATTACATTAAACTAGTAAATTAGTTTCAGAGTTATACTGGCCCAACAGCCAACATTATTAAATAAACCAATTTCCCTAAAAGAAAACCTAAAACTAAAATGGACAAAAATATACTGTTGCATAATAACTATGTACTTGCGTGTCCTCGCGGAGAGGAGGTAATTCGACCGTATCGATCATCACTTGGAGGGAATCAGCTACGGATACATGTGAGCCGCGCACCCCACTGTTACGCGTAAGTGTACACAGCACAACACAGGGTCGGACATTAATTTCAAAATTGACTAGATATCTGTGTGCATAGGAATCATATATAAAATAGCTAAGTAAAGGAACCGATACACTGAAATTCTGGCTTGCATGTATATAAAAAAGATAATAACTATATTATTGCCATCAGCAAATTACGCCTAAACTGTACTAACCATGTGCGGTATAGCTCTATTTTAGGATTATGTAACTTGGAACGTAATGTATTATAATTTTTTAAAATTAAAGACTAAGAATCTAGATCTATCAATTTAGCATAGTAGATTAAATGTAGTAGTAAAATGATATTATTAGCATCACCATGTTTATAATGTTGGATGTGTTGAAACAAAACAAGAATATAACTTACATTCAACTTCACCAGTCAACACACTGGTTTCATTTAATAAGTCAATAGCGGTGACACAGTCCAATATACTGAGCAGGGTCTTGGTTAGTCTCAGAAGATCACTGAAGCTGTAAATATGAAAAAAAATATTCATATTCTTGAACAGGTAAAATATCACAACATTTTTTAAAATAAGCAAAAATAATTAATATAAATTACTCACCTGTAGAATCCAAAATAAATCAGCTCTCTAGCCAACTTGACAACTTCAAAGGTCAGTTTATTCTGATCATGGTCACTAAAATACCATGTTCTCGTAACCACGTTACACAGGTAGTTCTCTACGAAGCGTATTGTGGACGCGAACTGTTCCTTGACCTTCTCCCTCGTAGCATCTGGTCCGCCTTTTACACATTGATAACTGAAAGTAGTTAAATTTTTTATAACATTTTTATATTCGTAAAATATGTTTTAGATTGGATACAATACTTACTCCTGCACGTGTATAGTCCCAGCAACCTCTGCCCATAGCCTGGCGTACTTGACAGGAGTAACTGGCTCTTGTGGGTCTCGATCCACGTGTAAATGGAGCATTAGTCGACAGAAGGAAGCTCTTACTTCATGTGACAGTGCGTTATTTGACATACATTTGAGTATCAAATCAATGTGTAATTGTTGTGATAGACTGTTCAGCGCCAAGTACTGCCTATTGAGGCACATATTGGAGAATAAGTCTAGTTGGTGACGATAATAATCCAAGATGGCAGCCGCTTCGCATCGCGGGTCTTCGGCCGCTTCTGCTGCTAACTCGGATAGTAAACGATGACACTAGAAGTAAAAGATATACTGTAGCAAAACTATGGGTTTGAAATATTAAACCAGTAAAATAAACTAATAAGAAAAAGATGTTTTTCAATATTTTCCTCCACTAAACTTTAACATCAAAATTAACATTTATTTAGTGATAAATTACATCAAGTTGTCCCTATACTATAGAATAAATTATTATTATAAGTAGTTGTTTCATCTATGTTGACTCGATATGCATTTTGGCATAGCTGTAAGTGTATCGAGAATAATTTTATAAATAAAATGTGAGTCATATCGAAAAACGGCATATCAATGTAACTTTTAAAACGAACAATTTAAAGATGTTTCATTACCTTTTTGTTGTTCCAGAAAAGTATGACTTCATCTTCTAAGGTAGTGTTATCTTTTGCCTCTAATAAGTTCTCATGTTTATATTTAGTCGACGCCAATCTACAATTATATTAAATAAATATTTCAACATATTATGTTATGAACCACAAATGTTCGGATTATGAATACAGGTTATTATAAAATAATAAGTAAAATACCTCGTTTCAATAAGAATATCAGCATTGTTAGCGCAAAGAACGCTCTTGCAGATAAGTTCTTGTGTGACGGCGATTGCTTTCTTATTGGATATACACAAATCACTCAAATAATCTAGGAAACGGGATTGCCAGGTCTTCATGTTTTTTCTGACGAGACCTATTAAAGTAAAAATATCTCTGGTCAGTTTATCTATATATTCATCGTGACTTTCTGGTATAGATTTAAGTTTAAAAGGTTTCCAAAATGACTAGTTTTTCATATAGGAATATAAATCATAATAAATAAAGTAATCAGAAAAGTCTGTCATTGAAATTTTATTTGTTCCGCCCCAGCTTCGCGCGGATGCTGTTTACTACGTATAATACTTAGATTTATCAAAAAAAGATTTAATTCTCAATACATCGTTGCCAAACTAAAATATTTAGGCGCTTACGACAGTTGAAATATTTTATATTATCCTAATTTATTAATATCTAATTTTTCCGTGATAAAAGCAAACTATATATTACAACCAGGTTATAAACTATCTGTGTCCCAAATGTCATTGAAATCTGTTCAGCCGTTGTCGCGTAATTGAGTAACTAACATCCAAACGTACAAACTTTCACTTTTATCATATTAGTAAGATAACAAAGTTGACTCACCGACAAAAGTTTCGATTTCCGAAGCAGTGATGTGTTTTTCCAATAATTTCCTATTATTATGTAGAAGAGCTGTAATAGTATCTTCCGCGAGTATGTCATATCCTATTTGTTTTTGCATGAAGCCAAAATGTTTAGCTATATATTCCTATGAAAAAACAAACAGTTTTTAAAAATATAAGTCTTAGCAATATCAGTAATTTGTTACTGTAATCTTTAAATTACCTGATTTTTCCGATAATCTTGTTGGCTTAGTCTCAATATTCTGTAGCAAAGACGGAAAATGAATTTATAAGGTGCATACCGAGGGTCGTACAGCTCTTCAATCTTCAGGAATGCTTCACCCTCCGGGTTTTCTTGGAACGGACCCTAGACTCAGAAATTATGATAGCTATAGCGTTTTCTGATATTTTTATATTCATTTCACACACTATAAAAACAGCTGAATTTTCTTACCTGTAATATCTTAAACAACTGCCTCAGTATATACTGTTCTCTTAACAATTTCTGCCTATCACGATTAGGATTCTCCACTACGAGGTCGAGAGCTTTGGACTTGTTGGGCTCGTTTTCAAAACCGGCTATGAAGTAAACTATGTCTTGGAGAAGACATGTTAGTGCTCTAGAAAGAAAGTATCTCTAAGTACATCTAAATAGTTTTTACTTATTGAATCAATTTATATTATAATAAATCTATATCTTCACTTACTTCATTTCGTTATGTTCAATGTTCCCGTGCTGCAGTTTAATAGATAACGCAGATAAGACTTTACATGCGTCGTTCGCGAAGTCTAAATCACGTACTTCACTGGGAGATACGGATATAAGAGCAAACGCCTCTTTATCCTCTTTTACTATTGAACATCCAACCTTTGAAAATAATAAAATGTTTAATGAAAATGGAAACAAAACTAGTTGTATTGTTTTTAAAATATTTACCTTTGACATGACCGGCTTTTCTTCTTCCCTGTCAATAGGTATCGATGTCGAATGCACCCATGTGTGCGTGCATAGATGTTGCAACCTTTAAATATAAGAAATTTCCAAAATTTTCTTAAATATTATCGATTTTTACTTCAACTTAAATCTACAT
>JAOPUB010000019.1:220055-230469 GCA_027564055.1 Neptis clinioides
AGGGACGAAGTTTCTGACGCCTTCGACCTTCGAATGTAATTTGCTTAATATTTTTTTGAGTTTGAAAGAAAAAGGGACTTGTCTCTTTGCTGCGACTCTCACATTCTTCCAATATTCGACTATCCCTTGTCCTGATCCTGACCTGCGAATTAACGATTACTACCGAGTTATTAGCCAGTAATTTTCTTTACTTTAATTTACAATTATCTGATGCATGAATTATGTCTCGATGGATAAATAGTTTGGCAGTTTCACCAGTAATTTCAAATGAACAAGACTCTTAAAATGCACAATGGCTTTTAAGAGTTGCAGAAGATTATGTGAGAGAAGAACATAGTATACTATATAATTTAAATCTACAACTAGTTCATAAGCCCCAGACACTATTCTTTATTCTTTATTCTGAAGCCAACGTTATCGTTATCTCTTTTATCTACTCTAATATTATAAAAGTTGCTTGAAAGATATTTTTTTTCTGTGTTGGATAGTCCATTTATCCAGGACGGTTTTAGGCCATATACCATCACGGTGCGACCCATAGGAGTGGAGCAACATGCGAATGAAGCCGAGCGGGTTTGTTAGTGTTATATTATAAATGTCAACAATGTCATCCTTTACAAGTAAATTGTTCAGAAGCAAGTGTAAGCTGAACTACAAAAGTAAACGAAATGAAGGCATTATTGATCTATAGGTTAAATGTAGGATAGTCTCGTAGTTTATTGTTCAGAAAGAATCGAATACGTCAACAATACGCGTTGAAGGGACAAAGCAATTTGCTGAAGTGGTCACGCCTCCCCTTCACCCAGAGATAAGGCACATCTTTATCAAGGAACGGTGTTTTGTCACATATTATCTTTTATTTCTTGTGTTACTTCGAACTTAAAATAGGACGCCTATGGCTGTATTAAATCTATGTATTATAGCAGAAATACTCAGTGACAGACATAGATATAGCCCACTTCTGGACTACCAAATTCTGGGTTTTAAAAGAGAATGAAAATTCTAATGAAATTTAGTAATTTTTAACTAAAATTGTTTAACTATAATTTTAAATTAAGTTTCAGTCCAAGGTGAAGTCCATTAAAAACTCTCCGAAATCGTTAACAACTTACTATTGAAATAATAATTGTGAGTAACAGAATACATAATCCATTTGATCTTCAAAGCAGCGGTAGGGGAAGCAAAAGAAGCAGATACAGCTCTTTTAGAAAATAAGGAGTAGAAAGAATAAGTGATGATGAATTTGAATTAGAAAGAGAGAAAAGGGAATTAGTGCTTTTGATAAATAATAATAATAAGTAAGATATTATGCAGTAACACTATTTAAATTTGCGACAAAGGAGGATGTACGAGAAGATAAAATTTTTTTCTTCGATTATAAAGAAGACAAAAGAGTAAATAATTGTTTGGCTTTTTCCAACGAGGCAAATTATTCTGAAATTATCGCTTTTAGTGTAACAGTGGACGAAGGAGGAATCGATCTTTCAAATAGGAATAATATTAAACTTATTTCAAAGGCAAGTCATGCAGAAACAAACGCTATAAAGGTAATAGAAAAGGTTATGTCATTATAATTAAAATTACAGTCACATTGGTGATGAGCCATCAGCTTCATTCAAAGCAACAACTATTAACTGCCATTTAACACAAATAACTAACATATAAAATTAGTTATTAGTCACCATCTGTATCATCAAACATTTTAACGTTCACGCTGATGACGACTTCCGTACAAACATCGCTGAAGCTGAAATATTTATATTTAGTTTGTCTTAAAAAAGAAAATAAATATTTATGATTTTAAGTGTGTTTCATCAGATCAATTCTTCATGCTATACGAAAAAACGTAAGCGACAAATGTATTACTTAGCCACCATTTTGCTAAAAAATGGAAGTAGGTTGGTACTTTCGAAAAACATGATAAAACCAAAGCTGGACTAGATGGACTGGAATTAAAAATTAAGTTCGTAGTTATAAATTCAGGAAGCTGATCGACAAAATCAATAGTAGTGATGGTTACAGATAAAATTAACAACTCTCGTGATTCTCGAACAAGGAAATTTACGTTAGGAATTGTTCATTCTATGAAATCATTTGTGAGACCGTCTCAGAGGGATTTGTTGGGGTCAAGATTATTGTTGTGCAATTGGAAGTATTTCTAAAATAAACCAAGATAAATTACTAATTAATTAAAAGCTAAGTAAATGAACTGCTAATTAAACGAAAATTTATTTTTAGCGCTACCCACAGTTTTAAAAGAAAGAAAATATTCCTATGGTTTTTCATCAATTTAGGACGTAGATACAAACGTTGGCAACATCGTACGCTTCTCAGGCACGCAGAAAGGGGACGTAAGCGATTCGAAAGAGTCGATGAAAGCTCTCTAATGGAACAGGGTTGTCAACATTCATGGGATTAGCATTGACATCTTACTAATATTATAGATGTAAATGTTTGTATATTTGGATGTATGTTCTTCAATAAGTAATAAAAAAATTATTGGTTTAATATTTCATGGTAAAAGTAAAGTAAAACCTATGATTTTAGTTAAGGTTCCTGGAGTACGTTGTATCAGAAAATTTTGAATTTTATAAATTTAATCCCGTTTACGGTTCTGTTTGTTCTCAACTAACATTACATAGATAACATGTATGCGGGTGGAATGAGATATTTAATTTAGTGTATTTTTAGTAACATCTACAGAATGACGTACAATGAAATCATTAATATAATAAACTTTTTTTAATTCGGGATTAACGTCTATCACTGCAAATATTGTCTAGAGTAGTTCTAGTAGTGCGGTTCAGTGTTGTGGTGCTAGATCATTCTTGTTAAAGACTAATGTTGGGTAGTCCAAACAAGCAGGGACAAGTCATGCAACTGGATCATAATCTTACAGTACTTCTCGGTATTATTAAAATACCGAACAATAGCATTGTATAAGACCCGTGTACTTTCTCACCCCTAAGCTTATAAGAAGCAAAATGGCAGCCCTGTGACAAGTGGGCAAGCGCACTTACATCCACTGCGGTTGCAAAATTGTGTCTCTCTTGTGGTCATTCACCCCCACTCATTAATGATAATTCCATTGAATCACACGTTCCTAAGAATACTTAAGAAATTTAAAATGTGCAACATGCTCTTTAGATAGAATGACGAGCAGTGACTGGGGCTCTTGACCCAGTTGTAGTTCAAATAACCGTGATACTCACCGTCTATTGATAAGTTATTACTTTGCTATGTGGTAATTCGATTTCGATTACTATTTAGACAATACATGCTATTTTAGAGTTAAACCATTTGTCAAACTGCTCTGATATAATTTTTAAGAAAGACAAACACTTTACACGAATTTATACGTAGGAAATACGTGATGAGTACTGAACGGTCTATTTTACAGATTTTATGACAAAAAAAAGAAACTATAACAGTCACAAGTAAAAATATTATGTGGGTTGTGCCTACCTGCCAAGACTATATAAAGGCCCATAACAAGAACCTTTGTTATGCTTGAGGATTGTGACGCAAATGTAGTTTTGCAAAGCCTTATCACAATGGCCACAACAGTTCAGTACTGAGAGCTTAAGAGCTGACTATAGTCTGCTATAGTATAGTATGCTTGTTGCTGTATTCCATTACAATATCGACAGTAAGTATACCGCATCGCATACCCATTACAATAATGTAGTGGAACACAAGACAATAACTAAAAAGTCTGCAAAAATAATCTAAAGTATATCAGCGTAGAATGAATCCTTTCCAAGGTACGTCTCTCCTATATTTTTGTCTTAAAGCCAACTAACAAACTCGCTGCGGTTGCAAAATTCCCTACAGAGGGCATCCACCCCACTCATTAGGCGATAATTCCATTGACACTGACAAGTGTTGCCAACTCGTAACGAGCACAAGACGTGTTTATTAAAAATCATTCTTTCCCCTGTTCTGTTGCCTTATCTACTTGAATGCAGCTAACGCGCTTACATAAATCCCCCTAAAATTGAGTTTAGTGATAATTTAGGACTTCTATTTTCTGTTTTATTAGCATAATTGAGCAATCTTCATAAATTATTAAGACAGAAACTGTAGTTAGGTTTGTAGTACCTAATACTAGACACGGCGATAAATATATGGATGTTATAATAGTCAAAATACAATAAATTTTTCTGCATTCTTTTAACATTTTGGATAATCCCAGCTTCAGTAAAAAGACACTCTGAATAAAAAACGCTAGTACAATAATTAGATAAAGAACTATCAAACAACTTTTCCGTAACCGACAACTTTTGGCTAATATTCAACCACTTAGCCAAAAGGCCATGACCATCCTTATCATACGTATAAAAAAAGAAAGTTTAGACGAAGATTAAAAATCCCTAGCACATTACATATTATTTCATAAAAGTAACATAAATGTAATAAATAAAACGTAACAAGGTTGAGAAACGGCTCAGCGAAACTAACCTAATTTGTCGCCAATAACAGCCAAACCTAATGTTACGTGAAAGCAATAAAATTCGACCGAAATAAAATCGCCCAGATCCCAAATATGCCTTGGGTAAGTTCTTATTTATTGTTTTTGTTTACCGTGTCAAAAGCACGGCATGACGATCTATCAACGCGATCTGGAGGACGGCCAACGAAACTATTTCGAATTGCCACAGTTTTGAAACCAGTCGATGGTAGTTAATAGATTTTGACAAGCGTATTTGTTAATAGAGAGCTATCACCATAAGACAACACCATGTCACGAGCCAATTAAATATCATGAGACATAGCTGTTATAGGAGTTATTGAACTCGATCATACAACTTAAGTTCGACCGCAAGAATTTCGGCACTTTGGCAGGGTTATCGCGGATTAATTTCGATCATCCACAGAAAAAAGATGTCGGGTTCAACAGCAGAGCTAAACGCCTTTAGAATTTCATTGATTGATCACGATCATCATAAATGCATGATAAGGAATCACTAAATTCTGATTGCGGATATGCCAACCCAAATTTGATTAACTAATGCTCGTTGTTTGACCAATTTTTCTACGGTCCGAGAAAAAACGGGTAGGAATTTTGTATTAGGAACCATGTACCAAATATATATGTGCCAAAAAATTAAGTAGCATATATTATTGAAAAATATAAATATCTTCAGAATCCAATCTCACGTATTTCAGTTAGCATTGTCGGTTTTTCGCAAACATCAAAGATGGAATAGCATTCAATAGTGTGCCACTGGAACCGTTAATAGTTTACTACAGCTAGTAATTAATATGGGGCATAGCCGTAAAATGACACCATCGTCTTTGATATATTTAAAATAGAACTGCTCTGTTTTTCGTCGGTTAATCGTTATTTGTTTCACAGACGGGTGACACGTGTCCATTAGCATGATGTTTATGATTTAGTACTACAGGAATATTTTATGTCTCATGATATTATTATGTCTTTATTATATGGGATTTTTATGAAAATGCTGACTTAATTATGTGATGTTGGATTTATGTCAACATATTTATGTTTAGGTATTATCTAAATGCCAAAAGTGTTTGCTTATTAATTGTAAGGTTTCTATGTCACTAGCTGACCAACGCGGCAATGTCCATGTGCAGTTCCGCTCTCATTGGTTATAGCTCAATGTTATATGGCTTACAGGCTACATACCATCCAGCACAAAAATATTTTTTCAATTCAACTTAGCAGTTAGAACAAAATAAACAAATTCTTCAGTTTAATAATATTTCTTCATTTGTTATGTGTGAAAAATATAAAAAACTTGTAGGAATTTATAGCCCTCCTAATATCACAGGGAAGCGAGAGCAAGATTGTGATACGATCATACCATTTTCAATAAGTGTTGACTAAATTATTTATATTTATAACGCTAGGGATATATTTTTAACTTAAAAAGCAAACTCAGTCGTTAATCCTGTTTGCTCTTGCGAGGGCATTTGATTATCTCAGAATGAGCAATGTTCCTATTTTCTCAAACGTAAAATCGCCACATAGGCGATTGCTATACTAAGTTTGAAAGCAGTTTTTATTAAAATATATCAATTAGTTACGACGAAAACCAACATCGCTAAACTCTAATTAAGGTAGATCTACAACTGAGATAGAAATATATTACATTTTTATTATATCTTGCAAATATTATAAATGAAAATATAGAAAGTTCGTATGTTTGTTACTCAACAAATCCGTTCAGTCGTTTGAACGGATTTCAATGATACTTGGCACCCAGATTATAATCTAGATTAACCTATATGCTTTTTATCCCGAAAAAATTTACAACTAGATATAGAATATTAAATGTTTATTCATATACGTGGTTAATTACACCCGAGCAAAGCCTGCGCACGTCGACTAGTGTATAGATGCGATTCTATTTTATAATTGTGTATCGATGGACAATTTATAGTAAAACTTATTATGAAGTAGTAATTAAAGAGAAGTGAAGTGAAATATAATAAAGGTAATTTTTCTATTTTGTATATTATACTGGAAAGTAATTTGTTAGAATTTGTAATCTATAGACATAAGTAGAGTAAGTAGTTAGCTAGTATCTATGGTAATATGGATAACACATATTTTTGTTCATCTGTATTTGTCTCTTTCTAACAAAAAGGAATAAGCATGATTTTTTTCTTAAATTAATTATTAAAATCTTTATAACAGAAAAAATGTAATTAGTCTGATCAATAATTAATTTTTTTTAAATTAATTTAATTAATAAGTTAGAGCTGCTCAAACACCGCCATATTGCGCGCGCTTTTGCTGACGTCACATGGCACGTCCTATGTTTGTTTTGTTTAATTTTTCAATTATCATGTCCAAGGTATACAATTTCTAACTTATCACTTTAAATAAAATAACACGGATACATTTCCTGAAGCCATAAAAAAATATGATAATAAAATAAAAAATAGCAATACTTACGGTCTATTTTTATTTCACTTTATAGAAATCAGATCACAGACATCTCTAATTACGCGCGAAAAACTGAATGTATTTGACAAAGGAATGTTTGGTGTTACCAGAAAAAAAATTAAAATTTAACTATATTATCTTCTCTATAATTGTGATAGTTTGAAAATAATATTGCCATGTAGTAAAATAAAATTAACTTCAGTGGAAATTGCAGTATTAAGCGATTAATTAATTTATACATATCCGTGCCATGTGACATCACACTTCGTTTCTTCCCTTCTTAGAGGTAAATATAATTTTCCAATGATATTTCTGTTATTTCAATATTCATTCTTATGGTTGATATTAATAAGGGTGCATTTCCATCAAAGATGCGCAAGGAATAGAAGCGATTCTATTGGTGTTTGACAAACGTCTCTGATGGAACCGCAGCTAAGCGTTGATTGTGATTCCATATTATTACAGGTCAATGTAGCAATTAGTTTGTATGGGGGGAAAGGGGAAAATAAATCATCATTCACATGAATCATAATCTAAGTATATTAAATGATTTAATACTTATTTACACATAGCTTACGTCTAGGTATATATTAAACATTTAGTTATAGAACTAACTTTTGTAAGTTATATTGATTAGTATAGTCCGAGAGACAAGCAGAGTATTTTATGATGACGTCACAGTTTTAATTTTCTTTTTGTTTTGATTTTGACCATTAATAGATTTAAAATCAGTAAATATCGCACGCTCCTATATAGTGACCTAACTCAAAAACACTAGTTTTTGGGAAACGTGTTATGATGATTATGGATAATGAATTTACAGAAAAACGTTTTTGAAAACTTCATTACTGCTTTAATCATTCTGATTAGGCTTACAATTAATTAAAAATTTTGTTTAGTTTCTATTTATTTGGCGTTTTTAAATATGCCCCAGACATAGATCCATTTATGGAAAAACCATGTCATTTTTCTATAAGTCTGTGGACACTTTTACTATATTCTTTATTGCACAGAGAGAAAAAATTACATTTAATTTATAAAAATTTGATGGCAAAGGCAGGCTTATCTCATATAAGAGACCACTTCCAGACAACCTACGAATGTGAGAGATAGTGTCTTATAGCGGACAATGAAAGTGCAAAATGAACAAAAAAAAACATATAAACACCCCTACATAAATTTACACATAGATATATACATTAGGTTATACATATATACTTGACTACTTTTTTGTGATAGGTTAGTTTTTTGTTAAATATCTTTCACTGTTTTATAGTTATTTTGGGATTTCATTTATATCGGATAATAACGATTGTTTTAAACAGACTCAATCACTGATAGGTCACTTAGTGAAGATTGTTACAACTATCGAGAGTAAAAAAGGCAGATGTCGATCTCTAAAAAAAAATATAAATGAATTCATGATTAATTTATCATTTTTTAACAAATAAATTGCACTAAAAAGAATGATCACATTTTATATTGTTTCATTGAGAATCTATTCTAGATCTTTCAAAAATGTTCTAGATTTCAATTGAAAACTATCCTCTTTAATTCTTGATTCAATTTTTTTTTAATAGCTCTATGCAGAAAGCATGAATTAAACTATTTTTAAACAATACTTGGTTTAATTAAAAAAAAATTGTTAAGGGAGAAGAAGAAATCATCATAGTTTGTATTGTAAAACAATCACTGAAAATCAATTTCAGATCTTTCAAAGGAATTGCTTCTCTATAAGCAAAAATGTATCTCAATCCAAAATCTATGGATTATGGATTGAAAGTGGATTCTTGATTCATCAATTCATTATTAAAGATTTCGAAATTTGAATTATTATCGCACAATTTTAAATTTGGATTTTATATTCTATCCACTATCTGTTGATTTTGGATTGAGATTGATTAATAATTCCGTTAGTCTTCAAAGTTGAAATTCTTGGTTTCCTTTCAAACGCTGATCCAAACTTCGTAATTGGGGATTTGTTTACATCTCTAATACCATCGCGGGATCTCGGACTATATTACATAGTTGTAAATATTCGTATACATAATATAACTTATAAAAGCAATATAATACTTATAGTATTGGGTAAGTGTTTATCTGTTCTCCTCCTGTATCCTGTTACTGTTCCTGCCGAACTCCGCGATGATGGGGCGCCCGCCCAGGATGGTGCCGTTCACCTCGTCTAGCGCTTGTATAGCCAAGTCTTCAGCTGGGAATTAAATTTGTGTGTTATTTGTATCTTTATTTTAACAATATTTTATACACGGAACTCAACAATTTTTTTTAAAATAAAAGTAGCCTTTGTTACTCCCTATAACATCAGCTATCTGCCAGTGAAAGTCACGTTCAAATCGGTCCAGTCGTTTCAGAGATTAGCCAAAACAAACAGAGAGACGAACGTTTAAAATTTGGTATTAGACAAAGTAATAATTATTCAAATTTCTTGTAATTAATTTAAATGAACGTTGGTAGGTTTAACTTTGGTCGTTCAAAGTAAAATTACAATCTAATCTACCTCAGTCCCATATTACAATCAAAATTTCCGAGTAACAGACAAACTGAATTATTTTCGTATTTGTAATATAAAGTATAGTCTACAGATATAAATTCTTAACGAATACTTACATACTTTTAAATAAATCTGATTTCTTGATTCTAAGTTTCTATGTGTGTATACTATGTATTTCATTCCTCTATTATCTAATTTTACACAAATAGAGCCCTTATATCCCACAGGCGCTCATTTACATTTACTTACTACTATATTTGTGTGCATAATTTCATTCCTATCATATTAACCATTCTATGTTTTATGATACTAATAAATCTCTTGTATCCCATAGGAACTCCGACATTGGAATGAATGTATTCTATTTTTTGCTTCAAACTACGAATGAATATTGTCATTTCACTTAACTTTCTTCAGCAATGTAAGTATAGATTAATAATCTTAGATCTACAGGTTCCTATAAAGACAATTCCTCAACATTTCGATACAAAATATAAAGTGTAAACTAAAACAATATTTACACCACTCTTGTGCCATAAAAGCGCAACCTCTCCATTACTTTAAGTGCTAAGACAATGCGACTGAGAGCCCTCGGCCCTCACTCCCCTACAAATTAATATACAACAAACGTTTTGTGTTTGTGTTTTACACATGTTGTTTTGTTTATTGTATTTTTAAAAGTACTCAAATTACCTCTTGTCCCTTTAAAGGAGGACTTAGTAAATGATAAGGAATTTTGAGTGTACAAAGTTATTTTTATATAGGTTTTATTTGTGACTAACCGACCAGCGTGATTTCGTTAACGCTGATTATAATGGTATTATTAAAATTCTGCTAAATCTTTCAGATTATATGTGTATTAAATTTTGTAATATAACATTTAAATTCAGATTGAAGAAGCACTATCTTTCCCAAGTATGATATTATTATTTATAAGTATACTACATAAATAATGTATATATACTTTTTTATGTAGTATA
>JAOPUB010000019.1:232703-243958 GCA_027564055.1 Neptis clinioides
TTTTTCAATTCGAACCAGTAGTTCCTGAGATTAGCGCGTTCAAACAAGCAAACAAACTCTTCAGCTTTATAATATTAGTAAGTACAGATTAAATATTAAATGTATAAATACTCTTTACATCAATTCCAGGAAAGTACAGGATAGAATCACTGACACCAGCTACATTCCCAGGCGCTTTAGAGGTAGTTAGAAAGTGTAATAATTTAAATTGAAATATAAAATGTAGTGAATATTTAGTTACGTACAATTTTTTTAGGTTATACGAGTATCTTTTTGTCAAGATGAAGCAGTATGTGTTGGTTCTGAAATGAACAAGGATCCTATTGCGATAGAGGAATTTCTCGAACTATGCGTAGATGCAGCAATAGATGGCGCGTCGATCGTCGCTGTTGCGGTGGACACCAGTGAGGTAGTTGCTGTAGCCTTTAATAAGGTACTGGTAAGCTTAAAATGTTTTTGTTTTCAAGGAATTGATAGAATCTAAATATATATACTGCAGTGCAGCACTGATTTCATGAACTCTCTACTTAATATACTGGTAACTCTTCTACTTAATATAACGGTTTTGAATGCAATCGCCTCGTCCGTGTTTTGACTATGAGATCTCGTACTAGTTTGAACTGTAAATGCAGTTTTAATTTCCATGAAGATACAAATACTAATATTTCTATCTTATGAAAGTAATTGACAAATTTATGATCACGCTAAAGCATATAGATACCTCGAACTGTATCAATCAACTATCGGAACATAAAATGCAGATACAAGTTAGAGTGAATAAAACCGTTGAGAAAATATTTGCTCTTCAAAAATTTATATTATAGCCTTTAAATAAGAGGAAAAACGAAGTAAATTAAAATCTATTTCCAGATTAAAACTACAGATGCGTCAGAGAAGCCATTCATAATTTAAAAAATTAAACACATTGATAATGAGATGAATATTAATAATTTCAGTGATATCAGCGGAAAAACTATAACTTTCTGGTTTAATGACCACTATCATCTAATCAGTGTTAGTTACACTTACACCAACCACTATCAATGCTTTAAAGACTGTTTAATTCTTCGTAAATTGCGACCAAAAATAACATAATATTTAAAGTACAAGTAAAGTAAGTAGCTATTGTATATATTGAAAAATGGATTTCCATATATTTTTTCTTATATAACATAAAAACAGGAGAAAAAATTTATAAATAAAATCACCTTTATATCTACTCTACTACTTTTATCTCCTAAAAAAACTTTTCCTTTTACAAAGTTTTAAAATTCTCAAAGTTATAATTACTAGTATGAATATAAATAAGGTCGATCTAAGGAAGAAATTTACAGAAAAAGTAATGCTCAAAATAAATATTTTCGTGGCCTTATACACGAGTGAACATTTCTGTGAATTTTTAAACATCGCTTGCTCTACAATCTAGAGTTTTGACCTCGAATTTCCTTTTCTTTCCAATTTATTATGAAATTTTAGTTATAAAGAAAATCTCATATTTTTACACATTTTTACATATTTTTCTTCAGTTTAAGCTCTATTATTTCAAAATATAAATCATGGCATTATATTACACAACTTTATAAATATTTAATATTATTATGCTTATAATCTAAAATCGTAAATTTTCCATATCGGTAAAATCTAACATAATACTCTAACTACTTATTTGTATGAATTTTTTTTATATAATTCCAATAAATTCTTAATCATATAGTAATTGGCATTTCTTTTTTTTCCAAGATGGAAAATATTATTAAAAATTTAATGTATCCCGAAACAAGCATCCAAAATATATATTCTTAATACAAAGATTCTGATTATACAATCGATTATCCAACAATAACAAATACAAATACTCACCAGTAACACACGAGCACACTCACACACAAACACAATAGTCTAATAATTATCAAATGAACTGACAGTGATAATTATCATTATTTATGTTATCAGGCGGGGCTGAGCGTATCAAAGTGATCCGCTACGGCGTAGACGTCCGCTCCGTAGCCGGTCTACGGTACGACAGCCTCACGTTGATAAATACCTTTAGAGTCTTAGAACCACTATCATATGATAACGAATTTACCTACAATTACCTGGGTAATTTCAGCTCGTTACCACAAATAAAATAGGTAATTATCATGTACTTAGTATTTATCTCCAGCTAAGAAAATCATTTGGAATCAACAATCAACAATAATGTGTCTATTAGTGCGCAGGAGTTCACACGAGACTAAATTAAAAAAGCATCAGAAACGTATTACATTCACACCTTGCCACCCGTGCGTTAGAACGTACATTCAAACAAAACTCAACCTTATCCCATACAAATAAGGTTCACATTTCTTTGACCATACACACCCAAGCTATACTACATACATTAAATTTTCAACTCTATTGTATAGTAATAAAGTTTTTTTTAATTCCTTTACGTTATACAGGAAACAACGTAGAGGTTTTAAAACAGGTTTTTTGTATAGCATTAGGTTCAAAGGAGATTAAGGTATGTTTTATAGGATTTTGTTCTGAGGGAAGAGTCGATTAAATAGTTACGTTTTAATCTTTGCTAAGTGTCGTTGGTAGATTGGTTTTAGATTTTATAATCCATGTTTTTTTATTTTATTAAAAACTTCTTGCTTTCTAAGTCTTATTCTGCTTATGTTGTTGTTTGAACGCACTAATCGAAGGAAGTACTAGTTCAAATTGATAAATTCTTCTTGTGTTCAGATAGTCCATTCATCGGGGAAGGTTCTAGGCTATATAACAACACGCTGCGATCCATAGGATTGGAGTATCACCCGATTTAAGTCACGTGTGCCGGCTAGTCAGAAATAAAATATTTTCTCTTTCATCAAGTTAAACAAGTACATAAAAAATAGTTCTTTTTCCTTTACAGTTTAGTTCTAAGAAAAGATTATTTCAAACTTATATTTAGGGGTTTAAATTAAAAAAATAAAATATTTAAAAACTTTAATTGAAACATTTAATTTTCAACATATTGTTGCTAAAATATTAAGCGTTTACAACAGTTAATATGTCTTATGATTATCCCGCAGGAACTCCGATTTAGTCCGGGATAAAAAGTAGCCTATGTCTTAATCCAGGTTATTAAGTATCTTTCTGTAAAATTACATTAAAATCCGTTCAGCTGTATCTACGTGATTGAGTAACAAACATCGGAACATAGAAACTTGCTGTACTAATATTATAAAGCTGAACTGTTTGTTTGAACGCGCTAATCTCAGGAACTACTGGTTGGAATTGAAAAATTATTTTTTTTATGACACGTGAATTAAGTCTATATTATAGAAATGGAGGTTTATATCATTCTCTTATTTTACGTCGGTCCAAAATAATAGATACTTAACTCTATCTGCAATAACACATCGCGGTAAATACGTACATCTCAGTTTTATGGACTTTTTACTGTTAGCGTGTGATAAAATAACACTTAAGTGAACAAATATATTTGTTCACAAGTTATTTTCACGTTCACTAAAGTTGGTGATAGTGATATGAACTTATGCATATCACTATCACCAATTTTAGTGAACGTTAATTTTTTAAAAATATTTTTCTAATCTCAATTCGATTCGGTAATATCCAATTTTTTTCTTATCATCTTGGTCCAATTATGATTTAAAAAAAAAGATTTTGAGACCTTATTATGTAGATTATTATTCTTTTCTTTTTGTGAAACATTTTTCATATTTAATCTGCGATTTAGTATTAGATACTTCGATTTTTTTAATTCTACTCATTTTACTTAAATACGTCCTATTTCCTGATCAAACAAAAATAAAAGATTAATTATTTTAATTTAAAATGTAGTCTTTAAGAAGCCTAGATCTAAACCTTATTCCTAAACAATGTTTATCTCTAAATCATGGTTTATCTAAAACCATTGTTTTTGTATAACATTCTAAAAACCTTGTTATGTAATAAGACCAATTTTTGTTTTGATAGTTTATCTATACACACTATGGTTGAAACCTGGTTTAACGATAATGTTAAAAAAATATTATACAAAAGTGGTTATTCAAAAACCACGATTTTAAATGCAATCCTCGCTTTTTGATATGGTTTAAATTCTAAGGTTTTAAGGGTTAATGTTTTAATATATTTTTCTATATTTTCCATATACAAAGTTAGGGCTTTTTACTAGTGATATGTAGAGATAATATTATATTTACAATAATTACGGAAGCTCAGGTCCAACTTTACGTTCAACGATGAAGCTTGAATTCGTATGACCTACTTACTACTTTATTTTACCTCTACATGGAGCTTTGCTAAAGTTTATTAATTTCGTTAATTATAGTCATAGGTTTTTTAAATTATTTAAACTATAAATCGATTTATACAGAATTTAAAAAAAATTAAATAGGTCGATTTTTTTTTAATTTGTCAGCTGATTTCAGTATGTCTGAATTTGAAAATCATGTTTTCTTAATGTTGTTGATGTTTTCGTCCTTGTTAATTGCCATCATTACATGGCAACACTATCTGGCTTACCTTGCCAAAAAAATCCTTTAGCTTTTTTCTATTTTGTTAAAAGATTCCTATCCTAGCATTTTGGGTTACAAACTACTAGAAATCTTAACCCATTTAAGTAAGCTTCACGATGTAGTCCAAACGTTGGAATTTTTTGTTACTTTCGTTCCACACTTAAGTAAAAAAAAAAGTTGAATTTATTGGATTTATTCTTCTTAAAGAAGACTATACTGTTTTAGCAACAATTTTCAGGCTGACATTAACTTTTTTTATTCTGCCACAAACCCACTGTGGTTGATATCCAAATTCTTATATCAGTCACCATTATTATCATCATTACAACCCATCAATAGCATATACAATGGCTGAGCCGGCTTCTTCTTGCAATGAAGAGGCAGTTAAATCAAAGTCTACCACGCTGGAACAGTGCGGGTTGGCAGACTATCTACACCTTTGAGAACTAATCTCTTCGAAACCTTCAATAGCCCATTGCCGATATGGATCTTCTCCTTGTAATGAAGAGCCGGTTAGGTCAAAGTCCACTACGCTGGAACAGTGCGCGTTGGCAGACTTTACACACCTTTGAGGACTTTAGAAATCTCAGGAGTGCAGGTTTCCTCATGCTGTTTTCCTCCACCGTTATAAGCAAGTGATATTTAATTTTTGTCAAAATTTATCAAATACGACAAAACCATCCCCTTAAATATAATTTAAGAAGTCATGTTTACCACCCATTTCGAAAGTACGACTAAGTTTACGTTCCAGTACGAAACTTGAATACGTACGATCTACTTGGTAGATACTTTGTACCCTTTATCGAGCCAATAGTCCTCTTGCGTAGTTACGAAAGTTATATTATAGCTTACGTTGCTCATTAGTTACAACAGTTAAATTGGTGTCGGGGGTTCAAAATTATATTTTATACTTATACTTGTTTTAATATTTAGCTTGTAATAATTTGAATATTTTTGTTGAGTGTTGTTGCATATACAAAAAAATACAATATCAGGCACATCATGTCATTTGTGACGTCATGACAGCCGAGAGTAACATGCCGGTGTCTATAATTGTTGGATTAAGTTTAGTATAAGTTCGCACGGACACTGATTGGTTAAAGTATAATTTAAAAGCATTAAGTACTTTGAACAAAATGGCGTCCAGTTATTGTTATGTAAGAAATTTTCGAAATCGGTTATTTTTAATCCGGCTCATAAATGGCGGAGTTCTTAGGTAAAAAATTGAACCAATGCATGAAAATTCGGAAGCGTCAGTAGCTCAGTAATTCAGGTATTGGACTTATGATTGACACATTCGATAGGTCATGAGATCAAATCTCAGTCATTGGACTACTGACGTGGCCCACTCCTGGCACAAGTATTAGTATAGTAGGTGGGGAGATCAGTAATTCTAGTGGTTTGTAATCCAAGATGCTGCTTTCTTTAAAAAAAATATGATAACCTCCACTTATATTTTTTTTGAACTCGGTTAAATAATTCCTTTGATATTTAGAAGTTAACATCAAAACCCTTAATAATTACTGTTGTCAGGCAAAAAAGCCTTAAAAAAATTGAGAATGATACACTTTAGAATAGGCCAACAACAACCATACAAAATTTCATCCCTTCCCAAATTCTGGTGTAAGTATTCCAATCAAATTTTTATCAAAATTTGTCCAGTTGTTGTGGAGTTCGACTTTGTCTCTATAAAATGTAATTGTCCAAATCCAGGAGTATATACATCCCTCAAATAGAACAGATAAACTCTCAAAATTTTTCTCATTCCCTTACTTTGTTACGTTCCCAGAACAACGTAAGTCGTGTTACGATCATTATTATGTACACTTTATGGGACATTTTGCAAAACCTTGTTACGGTTTATTTGCGCTGTGCTGTTTTTGGAACTTAAACTTGCTATTTTGTAAGAACTTGCATTGTATTGAGTTGAATTTATTACTAAACTATGCTCAAGCTTCCCTGAGTTATACAAGATATTGATTCTAAACCGTAGCGGCAGTATATCAGTGGTTAGGGCGTTAGATTCATGATCACCTTTCGATCATTCAAATCCCAATGATTGAACTACTATCGTGAACCCTTTCCTAATCCCATCACATTCGTGGGTTCGAATCCCAACGATTGGATTACTATCGTGAACCCACTCCTATCACAAGCATTTCTAACTTACTTAGATGGGTTAAGATTACTATTAATTTGTAACCCATAATGCTAATCTATCCAACAACAGACAATTTATTTTCAATTTAAAGGTCACTCAAGATTTTTAAAATATGAAAAAAGGATTATTAATTTTTACATAAAAAAAATATATTTGGGATTTTAAAATAAGTCATTTATACTTTTTGTTTAAATTCTGAATGAAAATTTTTACCTACTTACATCTTCAAATATGTAAAAAAAGAATATTTGATATGAAGAACCTAAAATACGATGTACTTTTGAGTCATTTCAAAAACGGAAATTGTGTCCCAAAAAGAACCGTTCAAATTTTTTCACTACATTTCTTTTTATCACTATCGTATTACTTTTTGTTTCAAACTTAAAAGGTTCTTATCTTTTTATACAATATTTGGAGGTCAATTTTTTGAAATTTCGACATTGTTATCAAAAAAATTTAAATCTACTGTCCATAATCAGCAAATTACCATCGAAAGAGCGTGTCTGTTCTAAAAGCATGTCCACATTAGCATTAGCATCTACTAATGCGTTATAAAGATATACGATGTTTATTCTTTTCGGCCTTTAAGGCGATGTTCTAACATTTTATCTTTTTTTTCTATATATAATACTTGGATTTATCAGAAAACATTTAATCTTCAATAAGTTCTTGCTAAATGTAAATATTCGGGCGTTGACATTAGTAAACATATTTTGTTATTATCCTAAAGGAATTTTTCTGGAATAAAAAGTAGCCTATGTGTCATTCAACGTTATAAACTAACTGTGTACCAAATTTCATTGAAATCCGTTTAGCCGTTTGTGCGTGATTGAGTAACAAACAACCAAACATGTCATATATACGTAGTATATAGCAAGGTAGCTTTACGCGTTTGTCTGTCCCTATATATGCTTAGATCTTTAAAATTAAACAACGAATATTGATGCGGTTTTCTTTATTAGATAGGGGGATTCAAGAGGAAGGTTTATGTGTATAATACTGCATGTATTATCATATATTATAGTAGAGAAAGTGTGCGAAGCTAGCGCGGGTCGCTAGTTCATAATATTAGTAAGATAAGAAAATATAATTTTATAACCACATGTCTCAGTAATTCCAATAGCAAAAAAAAAGTTAAATAAGAGTTGTTTTAAATGATATTTCCATTTTTCTCTGTATTACTTATTGCCAACATTATTTCATCTTACTAGATAACTATAAATGACAATAACAGAATTGATAATTTTCTATTTTTTGTTTGTGACCTGTAGTATTAGAGTGTGTGTGGCCGATATCGGTCAGGAGCGTTTCATTCATTTCATCATACTCAAAATCAAAACATAGCACACAAAGAAATAAAAGCAAATAAATAATTGTTTTCTACAAAACATTGCCACACAATCAGATAAGGCTGTATGTTCTAATTACAGCTGCGATCTGTGCCGGTATATTGTTTCTTAATCGACTCAATGCCTTCAAATCGTGTTCATTGATGCTATCTTACTACTCATTTGTTTCAATTTAAATCTAATCAAGACAGTGATTTGCAAAAAGTAAAGGTGGAACCTACCTGGAACTATATAGGATAACATTGATGTTGTTATGATTAAAATAAATTAAAACATAAGCTACACTAAAGAGAAATATGCAAAAATACTATAATACGATTTTACCAGAGATGAGCGAGAATGTGTAGCGAGTGAAGAATCAATAGATGGTTCTACCATGAGAAGAACTAATAGATTCGCTTCACTTACCAAGCTTCGCTAAGAATATGGCAAGTGAAGTGATTTTATTGGTTCTTAACAAATACGTTCCGATATAGGGTAAACGCAGTTATTAACGACTTATCAAAATCTGCAGGTATTACCGACTCGATGAAGTAAGTGAAGTTCTGACCTTTCTTTAAGTATCACTTACTTGTATGTCTGTCTAAGTGGCATGAAAAAAACAGACGAAATATGTCTGATTCTATACGAGCAGAGTAAACGCAGGCCGCGCCGTACTGACCATTGTTCTTTTGAGTTAGCACGTGAATTTTCTATGAAAGACATTTAAACAAAAAAGTGACGTTTAAACTTTATCCTATATTAGTAAAATAATTGATTTAGTCATCAATTATTGATCTCATCACACATGTTAGTAAAAAAAGCAATTTGAAACGAAAAAACTTAAAATTAAAATAAGATGGTAATACGTACATTAGTTTCAGTTGTGGCATCTATCAGTGAACCATAAACCGTCTGCCATTTGTCAAAAAATAAACACTAACCGATGAAACTGTCAATACAGTCAGTGCAGTACACTCACAGCATATTCCTCCCACTATTTTTTCTCAAATATAAACTTATGTGGCGGCTGCTATAATGTTTTGTCCTCCTGTAAAAAAGAAGCAGTCAGACCTTTCCCATAGCGGATTAAAAATAGCCTAGATATGTCAGTTAGCGGTTTCTTGCGCAAAAAGTCATTTAGACTCGTTACTCCGTTACTATAAGAAATAATCTTTAATAATTTCACATTTTGAAGCAATAATAATTTTTTTTTAATTATGTGTTTATATTTTTATTAAAATCTATTTATAAATTATAACAACTGACAGACTGACATATTATCATCTTTTAGGATAACAAAAAAGAGGATTTGCATAAAAATCGTCTATTTTGAATCTAATATGTTTTAACTGTCGTCATAAAACCCTTGTAATAAAAGCATAATAGAAGTCGTCAGTAATACGCTTATGAGAAACATAAATTATCATTACCAATTCCTCGTGCCTTCATTTCTTTTTCCATTGGTCGTAACTGCTCTGCTGTCCATAAGCCAGGTTCTTCGGTATAATATAAATATATCTGTTCCAATGTATGTCCATCTTCATCCCACAGGACACGAACTCGCTTTTGCTCCTCTGCTATATTATATCTCTTAGCCCTCCTTTTGAATCGTACATCCAGCCAGGATCCAGCCATCGTATTTTCAGACCAAGGATTATTTCTTGAAGATCGCCAATTTTCATTCGAGTATTTGTTTCCCATTAACTGCAAAAGATAATAAACTAAAATAATTTTTGGGTAGATTTAAGTAATATTTTAATACCAAAAGGATTATAGTATATTTATGATGTAAGTGTGCTAAGTTGGGTTATACGATGGTTTTCAAACCATTTGCGAGGAAAAAATATTAGCGAGGTAACATCAGTGTGCTTACTTCAAAACAAATATTCATTACTTGACGAGAGAAACAGGTTTATTATTTAACGGGATCAGGGTGCAACAGCAATATTCTTGAAGATGTCGTGTAACAAACATACGAACACAAACGACAGCATACGAACATTTACAAAACCATACGAAACCGCAAGAAACCATACGAAATCCTTCAAAACCATAAGAGACTGTACAAAACCAAAAGAAACGAAACGAAACCATAAGTAACCAAAGGAAACCATACAGAACCATAAATAATAAAAAAAGAAACTATACGAAACCATTTGAATCTATGCAAACATACAAAAAGACAACAATGTAAATAAATATATTATAGGATAATTTACAAAAGAAACAGTCTCGCGGATCCATTACACAAGATTCCGACAGTGTAAAGTAAAAAGAAGCATGTGTGTGTTAAAGAGTTGTTTACGTTTACAATAACAGTAAAAAAACTACACTTTACGAGTGAGTGTGTTGAAAATGATAATTTACTTACGGACAAGTCGAGCCAATTATCTTGATAGTCGTGTGAAGCATCTGATATGTATAAGGTCACGCAACCTATTTTATTTGGGACATTAGTCATATCTGGATTGTGTTGGGCATATCCCACGCCGTACCACACCCCCGTAGACCTCGTCCATGTTCACGCGGTGAGACCATCTTATGGAGTCGCCACAGAGTCCACGAGCATGACGCACTATATACATAATGGTATACCCAAGCAACAGAAAATGCATGATGACACTTGGAATAATCCGCGGAGTATGGGACAAGGCGACGGTCGAGGGCGCATGGAAGTTAATTAGCAAATTAGTTCAGGTGTCTTACAATTAATGACCTAGCCACGAGTGATTTAATACTACTTATCATGTTTATGATTATCAAGTAAATTACTAATTCAAATTTTTTTTTCTACTAGCTTACTTGAAAAGTAGCAATATTTTAAAAGAACATTAAGTTTGTTGTTAAAACGATGCTAGCCGATAATTCCAGTCGTAAAGAATCATTACATTTTCCAGTTAAGTGGTCATATATATACATAGATGTCATCATCCGTAATTAATTACCGCAGATATTATATCATTAATATATGACTTTAAATATATGATAGAACGCGCGTTATCGACACAGTCACACATAGGCAGTGCTAAATTATGTGTGTTTTAAAAAACTTAATATCGCTTGCTATAACAGTAAAGAAAAACATCGTAAGAAAACCTGCACTCCTGAGAGTTCCCTAAAAGTTCTCAAAGATGTATAAAGTTTGCCAATCCGCACTGGGCCAGCGTGGTGGACTAACCCCCTCCCCATTCTGAGGAGGACACCCGACTCAGCCGTGGGCCATCGAGGGCTTGTGATGATGATGTGTTGTCGACA
>JAOPUB010000019.1:250188-269667 GCA_027564055.1 Neptis clinioides
TTAACGGAGGATTAACATAAAAAGAAATAAGTTACAGATACAAGTTTTAAAATTAATTTAGAATTTAAGAATAACATAAGCTTTATTGTTCAATAAAGAATGTGCAAACTTAACTAAAAACAATACTAAATAATACCATAGGTGTTTTCTTTATTTTTCTTATTTAATAAAAAGTGTTGTGAGTGAGTGTAATAACGTATGTATGTGTAGAAAAGTAGGTGTGGATGTGTACGTGTGGAACCTACAAGAGCAGTTTTATTCAATAAAAAGATTGTTGCTTTATATGCTTTTAAACACTATAATATATTATATTTCACGCCAAGGTTTGCATAAAGACAACACTGAAACTAGAGGTCAGGTAAATTTTAAAAATGTAAAGTTACTAGTTTAATGAAAACTTTATGCATACTAATGACGCAATTTCGTATTCGATCCTCCCAATCTGAAGCATTTGGAAGGTAATGCCAACTTTGCTGTCAGTTAAAGTCTGTTAGTATCTATTTTAGGCATATTTCAATTTGTGATGGCTTGTGACTTGCCTACTATTGTAAATTTTATTAAAACCTTTAGTTTTTCAATAACAAAGGTACTGAAAAATACACGCTGTTTTAGTATACTTTATGGTACATCTCTATATAATATTTAACAGTCTATTTGCGATTGCAAAAGTTAACATTGCTGAAACAAAAGTACTAACCAAGTATTACATGTACATTTGTTTCCTCACGTTGACCATATTGTTTTGAATCAATATACGACATTTTAAATTATTCTAGCACTGAAAATGGCGTGGAAAATTAAAAGGTTTCTAATCCAAATGTGTAGCGATAAAACAAAAACGAATGAATAAATCCTAATAAAATTTTGTTTAAAGATCTTCGTACTAACTAATAATAAAACTCAATCGCCCCTACCTTAGCTATTTTAAAACATAAAGAACACTTATTTTTAAAGTTTTCTTTGGTGTTCCAATTTACAACTCTTCAAATTTAAATTCCTCCAAAAGAGTTTTATTGATATTTGTTTATACTTACAAGAAGAGAGAAATAGTTTATACCTTCAATGAATTTTTTTTTTAATTTTAGATATATAAAAAGTTTAGACATCTACACAAGATGTCACAAAAAAAATATTAAACCATTTCTACATTAACAAATTCATTTAATAAAGTATATTCATTTGTTTAAATTTATTAATAATTTTCATTAAACTTAAAATCATTATAAAAATTTAAAAATTATTCCAATCGTTCTTGAGTTTTGAGTTTAACAACGCATTTACTACTGATATTTATTTATTTATCATGCCCTCCTTTAACTAATACTGATTAGTTGTTGGTATATGAATATTTGCTCCCATTGCCGTGTTAAAATATTTGAGAAGGGAACCGTTAGGCAAGAATAGTCAGCTAATGCTATGGTCTACTTCCCTAGATGGTTGGCGGTACCTTTGTGCATTGACCCGTACAAGGCTCGGCACCGACCACCTTCCTAACATTCAGATCATCTTAAGATGATTAGCCTCTAAATAAGATTAGAAATAATATTCTACCACTTACTTATGACTAAAAAATACATTACCCTAAATTCGACAGTTCCTACATCCCTCAAACCGAAATAGAAGTCATTTTGTTTTCGTATTCTTTTTAGCAAATCCTATCCTTTGGATATCAAAGAATAGGATTTGTTATCGAGGGCGAAAAAAAGTATACTCCGCCATCTTGAATTTATAATAACCTTACTATGAGATAACTATGCACAGTTATCTCTATCATAATATTTATATTTCAGTTTGAAGATTTGTCCCGTACGTAAATAGAAACATTGCAAGTTAAATCTATCATCGTACAATTAATTATAAAAATAACAATAAATATAGACAGCCTGGTATTAGACATTCTGAAATCCATACTACATCTAATCTAATCTAATATCTAATAACAAATATTATAAATGTGAAAGTTTGTACGTTTGGATGTTTGTTCCTCTATAATTCGAAAACGGCTGAACGAATTTAAATGAAATTTGGCACACAGATATTTTATAACCTGGATTAACATATAGGCTACTCTTTATTCCCGAAAAAATAGAGTTCCTGCGGGAGAACGATAAAATATGTTTACTTTCTTAAATGCTTAAATATTGTTATTTTGCAACAATATATTGATAATTAAATGTTTTTTTATTATCTAAGGGTTATACGTGAGAAATTGCACCCGGGCGAAGCCGGGGTGGGTTGACTAGTCTGTAATAAATCTTACACATTAAGGTCTAGGCTGCACTGGTATGCGATAATGATGCGAGAGAACGTTAACCATAGTTATTTTACACAAGCTTAGGGCCATCATGCGAATGATCAGTAAAATTCAAACATTTACCTTAAAAGTGACCAAACTAACGTTTTTCAGCTCTGATTTCTGTCGTATTCAATTTCCTGGATGTGCTCCATTTTCGTGCGGACGTGTTTTATCGCAATGTCATATCGTATAGCGCCTCTTTGGCACTGCGGCCTCAGGATTACGATATAACTAAATACATACACACAATTATTGTCCTTAAGCTCATACTATATCATTTAGGTACCCATATAACAGGCAAGGATGAGTGAGTTGATTCATGCTCAGATCGGTGTGAGTCACAAGAGTCAAGAAACTATTATATATTGATATAGTTGCACACTTGAAATATACCTGTTACCGACAATACTTGTGCTGACAGGACTCAGGATTACTGTATAATTTTAGAACAATCCTTAAAAAGCAAATCCTTAATTAGCTCGTATCTACAATATTATTAACACTGTTTAACGATAACGTACAAATGAGGGCACATGGTTAGTACAAAGTATGTTAATTACTTGTAATCTGAAGCGTTAACGATGAAGTAATATTAATTCCAAAGCCTATCGCCGCTTGTAACCTAAGCTGGGTGTAAGTAAAGCCGCATTCCTCAGCGATCGTCCTCGCCTTAAACGGGTGGATGTCGCCAACGACTCCAACGAGCCAACCACTGGGAATATTGCGTTAGACCGATTCACACACACCCAGTTTGGAGACTCTGGGTTTTTCCACTTCTTACAATATGACACCACTTATGTAACCTATGAGTACCTTAGGCTGCTCTCATTTCTAAAGGACATCCGCCACTCGATAAGGGGCCGGTATAAATTGTAAATCGTAATAAGTATTTATGTATACTTCAAGATATTGAAATTGATACATCGTACTCTGGCTAGCTTTAACTTTAAGATATTAAATATTTTAAAGATTACTTCAATATTTTGCATTATAGAGATCAGCCTTATAACAAAACACAAAGTTTGACCGGTGAAGCAGAATTTTTAATTAACGAGATTACCTTTATTATAAGAGGATTCCGCCATGTTAACTTTAATTTACAACACACAAGATTAGTTAGTAACCATCACCAAAAACAAATTGCTTAAACTCTAATAAATAATATAATCAGTTAGTGCACTATTTACAGTTTAATTTTGTTAAATTTAATAAATTTACACACAAATCTTACAGGACCCGGACAAAACATTAATTGAAGGAAACATTTGACACCAATAGATCAAGGGATAGAAGGAGGCAGAGCATCATAGAGTTTACAAACGAGTTTAGGGCAGGAAAACAACAAATGTGAAATTGTGCCTTCGTCGATCACGGATTCTTAATTGATAAAGGTGAACTGGAGTACAACAGTGTCCACCACTTCGGCTGATTGTGGAAATGACCCAACGAACCTCATTTTTATGACAGTAAACAGGGTATTCGTGGGATATTATATTGGATAGCTGTATAGTGTGTGTCCTTTCACTATTTTTATTGAATCCGTTTTATTTGAATTGAATTCCAGGAATTGATAATTTCGATTTTATAAAGTGGGATAAAGTGCCTATTTCCACCGCCTGTTTAGCAAAAGCATCAGCAGTCTCATTTCCGTCGATAGCTGAGTGACCTGGAATCCAAGCCAATTTCTGATGACATGAATACAGCAACTCCAGGAATCCTGAATACGACAGCAACTTTCACCTTACTACGAAACGGATTATCTCTAATAGCCTGAAGGCAGCTTATAGAGTCAGTTAGTATTAAAGTGTTTTAAAAGTAAAAATGTTGTGGATTTCGGCAAAATTAATGGCTTCTAAAATTGCAATTGACAACAACAATTGACAATTGAGATGTTAAATTTGGGTACCCAACAAAAAACACCAAAGCAGCCATTTACTGACCATTTCGAAGCATCTGTGTAAATTTTTATTAAATCTTGCCAATTTTCATTAATGTTGTGTCGAAATTCTATATTTGCTTCTACTTTTATTTATGCCGAGATTCCTTATAATGGCGGGTTGGTGTATCAGGCCATATAAAGAAGAAGAGAAAAATGAAATAGTAGGAGAAGAGAAAATTGGATGAGACTAGTGAATTTTCATAAACAAATGGGAAACTGACTCCTCTTAAGAGTTAGAGAGGTTACGAAGCTTTTCCAACAAAGAGAGTTGTACAACTTTGCAAATAAAGCGGTCAGAAGGATATGCGTAGCTGTATTGGAGGATTAATACATTCTTGAAGAAATACTTGAAGAGCAAAAGTTGGGGAGGATTTCAATGCTCCTAATACTATCCTTTTTTGTACTGCAGTTTATCAAGTTTTTTTTAAAGCTAATTTATTTATTGGGCGCACTATAAAAATAATCAACATGACTACCGACTATAGTATTGTATAATATTTTTGGGGTATAGATGGCGGGCACCATACATGAAGTACATAAATATATATGTAACCCACTTTCGCATTTTTTGCTTACATAATCGGCACACATGCGCACATGCGGCACGGCATTTAATCTAGAATCCAAATATTAATTAATATTATTAACAATAGAAATGTGTATTTGATTAATGTGCATTGTTAAATTTGAGTTAGGCACAACATTAGAATAGTCTCTCTTGCTTCTCTTTTAAAATTTCGACCCTGCCCGTAATGTATAAACTCTTCTCTCAGTTATTCTATCTATTTTTGGGATTGAAGGTAATAATGAAGTGAGTCAATAGTTGTTCGATCCTACGTTACCAAATGGTGAGAGGGTCTACTTACCAGCAACTAGATGGCGTTGTGCGTTCAAACCAACGCCAAGCGACGTCTGTTACCCCCCTCCCCGCTGCCCATTTATTCAACAGAATAAAAGAGGTGAAGTGAGGTATCGTGGCCCACTTATTTCACACGTGAGAGGTATTCCATCAAATAAAACTGGCGGTATTTGTAACATGTTTAATTTTGAGATTTGTTTTTGGCTACCAATGATCGAGAGTTGCGATTTCGTAGGGTTTACAGATAATCCATAAGATTTACTCCATTTACATATAGCGTTGAGGTTTAAGTTAATCCGTTCAATAGCGTTAGATAATTCTTCTACATTAGATGATAAGTATATCTGTAGATCGTCAGCGTAAAGGTGATACTGTACACTTAAAAGTTTGGTCACAGTATTTATAAAAATAGCAAAAAGGAGAGGAGATAATACACCTCCTTGCGGAACCCCGGCGTAGAGACCGCAAGAAGATGACAGCTTGTCATTTAACCGAACTCGTTGCTGACGATGATTCAGATAGGAGTGGAACCATTTGACTACCTTAGGCGAAAAATTTAAATTTTGTAAGATTGCGAGAAGAATATCAAAATCTACCATATTAAACGCATTTGTAAAATCTAAAAGTACTATAATTGTAACTTGTTTATTATCAATGCCGAATCGTATATCGTCACAAACTTTATTCAGGGCAGTTACAGTGCTGTGGCCAGGGCGAAAGCCAGATTGATAGGGGCTCAAGATATTATTTTGGTTAAGATGCTCGGAGATCTGACCATGGACTATTCGTTCTAAGACTTTGGATAGGAATGGCAAAATAGATATTGGACGGAAATGGGAAGATTGTGATGGATTGGGAATTTTCGGAATTGGTAGAACATACGCTAATCGCCAATGCATGGGAAATGTAGAGGTACTAAGAGAAAAGTTAAATATGTGATGAAGTACATAGAGTGCAGAATCTAAAATAAGGAGAATCATTTTCCTACTAACTCCATCACTTCCCACAGCATCCGACTTGATTGATATTACTTGTTTTCTAATTTCACTAATAGATACATGTTTAAAATCAAAGAATGGGTTACTGATAGGACTGGAATTAATAAGATCCAGAGTACTTATTTTACTTGAATTGTTCCAGGTAACCGTAGAAAAATGTCTATTTAGGCTATCTCCATCTAAATTATGAGGGAGATATGTGTGTATGTGTACCGAGTGTGGGATCAAACTCGGACCCCCGAGTAAGTCATCAAATCTTAATCACTGGTATATCACTGCCCTAAAATAATGCTAATGCTAAACAATCAAAACTTACGGATTACTCTCTCATCAGTGTCAGTCAAGTATAACAAAAAAAGGTAAAATCCAATATGTTGCAGCACAAGTAATTAAATTGGAATTGACATAAAAAGGGTGGCCACCAATTATTTAGCAACTCATTTTATATTATCAACGATATTTAAAATTTAATTATCCAAACTTATAATAAATTTGGAGGAAAGAGATCCGAGATCTTGTCAAAAATCATGAGATTTTAAGTAAATACAATATAATTCAAATAAAACTTAGTGACTGTAACAGATGAATATCTTAGTTTTAAATGTACACGTACAGTTCCACATATTCGTTTTACCTTTAAGAGTAGCTCTCACAAGAAACGTGCTCTGAATTTTATCGTCGTGTACGGAAATTATGCTTAATTTGTACTTGTAGCTTGGAGTATTGTGCACCCAATAGCCGCCATTTGGAACTCCTCCAATAACTTGTCGTCGATAGGTTTTGTTAAAATATATAATAATTTTAGGTACCCATAACTCTTATTTCCTAGCAACCAAAATGTTTCTAAAGAAAAAGAAATACTTCATAATTAAATACGAAGCAAGACCTTTTCCCCTTGGTTCATCGGCAGATTATGTTTGTGTGTTTGTGAGTGTTTTCATAAAGTGAATATTATTATGACAGTGAAGTGATTTGAGGATTTTTTTAAAAATGAATGATAATTTTGGGTTACATTATCCAAGTAAGTTAGAAATGTATTTTTCGGGAGAGGGTCACGATAGTTATCTGTGATTTTTAACCAACGAGCTTTCGATCACGAACCTAATACCCAAACCACTGAGCTGTTGCAAACAAGTTGCTTTTAATTTTTTGATCCATTACTCCTTGATTAAAATCTTCTAAATTACTCGATTTCCTTCAAAAAGTCGATTTGAATATTTGCAGTAAAAGAAGCTCTTATACTCGTATAATTAAAAGAAATATAATATAGGGCACTGAATAGATACTAAGAAGTTAATTTGATAAATTAAGACGTAAAAGTAAAGTAACTTTTAGTATTATAGGTTAAGGATAAGTAATTATGGACTAGTCTATCAGATGCTTTGGAAGGCAAAGTGTTTTATCCACATACGATACGGTAATTTGAGTCTAAATCACTTTCGTACCCTCGTCAGTTTGACGTTGTCAGTCTAGTGAGTGTGCACTCATATACTCGTTGTTTAGTTTATATAGTTTGGTATATAGTTGGAAAATTAAATGTTATTTTAGTTAAGTTCTGTATTTACATAAAACTAACAATCGCTCTGGTTTGCACTGCTCTCAGGCAGACTTATTTTACATTTTCAACAATTCTCGGTATATTTCTATCAATATCATAAAATCTTTAAATATTACATATCCAAACTTTCTCCTAATTAATTACTCTCTCCACTCGATAAAACTGCTTTAAAATCCATATTCGCGGTTTAGTTTTAAAATATACTAGTCGACCCGCCCGGCTTCGTACGCGTGTAAAAAAAAATTAAATTTAGTAACGCTCTGGAATCATCAATTTTTCCTGTGCTAAATTTCTTTGTTTGGTCGTTTTTGCGCGACTAGCGTAGCCGATACCCAAATATCCAAACAGTTTAAAGTTCGTAACTTTCACATTCATATTAATTAAGTATTGATTTTTTAATTATAGTAACAGAGATAGCTTTCAGGCTTTCAACAAATTCAAACAGTTTTAGTCAGTTTAGACAATTTTTACATTCTGAACATCTTTGCTTTTATACTCTAGACTTAGCGTAGGCGTTACCTTTATCTTATCTTTTAATTTTTACATTTAATAAAAGCCCATATTTTACATAAACCAATTTACTTGTCTAAACAAAAGTAAGAGTATTATCATGAGAATATTCTCAGATTTTACGCTAAATTTATTAAAGGTTATGAAATGAAAAATTCAATTTGTGAATTCCACTGCCCACTGAAAAGTGTTTAAATGGAATGTGTGCGAAGTGCAGAGGCAAAGGCAGAGGCGTGGCAATAAAGACCGAACGTAAACCACAAAGACAATTGCTTTTTATTGCTCTTTATTGCGAATAAGGTATTTAATTACACTTCTAGAAAGTACTTTTTCCTGTGTAATCTGTAATGCTGTATAATATGTACGGGACCTAATTCACTTGAACAAAATTGAATCTTAACTGTATCTGACATCTGATAACCCTGTAATATAATCCTACTAATATTATACATGCGAAAGTTTGTGACGATGGATTGATGTTTGTTACTTTTTCACGCAAAAACTACTGAACCGATTTTGATGTTACATTTTAATATAGTTATACATCAGAATAACGCATAGGATATAGATAGATTATATAGATTATAAAGAATTTATGTAATTCAGCTATAACATAACGATATGTACAAACCACGCCTGCGGACACGAAAACAACTGGATGGATTTTAATGGATACTTTGCAATCTGAATTATGAAATAAGATTCTTTTATCCTGGGACAGCATTGTTAGGTATTGCGGAATATAAGAATATCGGAAAATATCGACAGGTAAGTGAGTGAGCATGATGAAAAAGTTATCTTTTTAATATTTACAACAAGAAACCAGGAAAATCAAATTTAATTCAATGCGGACAAAGTCGCGCGGATTGGCAAATATTTAAGTGCTGAATAGGCCGAAAGACCGAGACTGTTTAATTCTTGTCGGAAATCAAAATAACAATACATGAGATAAAAATGGCGGTATCTTTTCATTACACTGACAGTTTGATTTCTTTACAGCTTCGAGGGACTAGAGATTTGAATATCTAATATAAGCTTGAATATCTGATAGAAACTTTTGTTTAATCTTTATTTTTTTCTGAGAAAAGACGAAATTATCTGGTAGTAACCACATAAACGGCTATAACTTTTTATTGTGTGGACTTAAAAGTTTGTTTTTTATCCATCTGCAAAAGAGGCTTGAGTATTTGATATTAATTTCAATTTGATATCTCAAGCAGTTTTTGATATAAAGGGTCTCGATAGCCTTTGTTTCTGTTTTAGGGTTCGGGACCGTAGAAAATGTATAACATCACATATTCTGTCAGTAATATCTTTGTTGTAGTCTAGAGTATAAAACAACTTACACTGTTAAGTAGTACTTTTCTCTCAAACATATATTATGAATACAATTCCACATATTTAATTGCTTTGGTAGCCCTAATATTTGGGAGACTATTTAGGCATGAAATATATTTGGGGAATTAAATGACAAGCGACCGAGAGGAATTCATTTAGAATCGCCTCATCATTGATAGATAATGATCCATGAAATATTATACCTAATGGACATTTACTTAGGTATAAGATTTTGCTTTTAAAGATTATTATAAATATGCTGTAAATTTTAGTAACCTTCGTCATTTTTGAAGTCATTTGGCTTGTAATTTAAGATTTAATAAATCCTCCATTCTTCCAGTTTCAAATAGTATAATACCTATTCATATTTCGGGATTTATATTTGAAAGCTTTTTCTGTCATTGCATTACGATTCCCTTTATTTAATTGTTTTAAATAATATTTTATAACAGACGGTGAAGTGAATTGTGCTTACAATATGCGCCATATTGAAATAGGCTACGTATTTGTTCTACTCTCGACATTGTTGAGTGTATTTGTTCACTCCTTCGTTAGCGTTGCTAATACGATTAATCTTTATTATGACGGTTATGAATGAAATTAAGGAAATATTTTCACACGCGTAAGTGCCTCTCATCTAGCGGATTAAAAGTGTTAAATAATCCGAATTCATGATATAGAATTTTTAATCCAACTTCTTATAAATTTGATAGTTTGTGCGTTTATTTGCTTGGGTATTTGTAACTCGATTACGGAAAAACGGTTAAACATTTTTTAATGATTTGCCGTACAAATATTTAGTACGGCGAATTAATATATAGATTACATTTTATCTCGAAATAATAATGATTCTGCGTGAAAAAGGGAAACAGATTGGTACTGTGAATCAGCTATTGAGTAAGCAAATGTATGGTATATAATGTTTTTTATGCATTTGAATCACTCAAGATCTAATCCAGAATTGTTCGTTTACGAGAATACAGGTACTAGTATAGTTATAATCTTTGAAGAAGTCGGATACAAATCATGTGTCTCGTTACTTGCTTAATTGTATCATTAAAATGATATAAATGATCCAAAATAGACAATTTCAAGATCACGTCATCTTATAAAAATACACATAGTTTTAATTAATTTAACATAACATAACTGGGTCTATGTTAACATATTTATTCCAGAAATAGACGGTCTATAATTAAATAAAGTTAATGGAGAAAGAATTGCCCTCTTAAGGCCATTGGATTTGCAGAATTTCTAAGTAAATTCATCAGAAGGATGGTGACCTAAATTTCAGGTGGAATGTTTGACGACCGTTGCTATGGCGCAGGTTTTCGATCGACCGTTGCAACATAAAGTCATACTAAATGGAACGTAAACTACATTAATGCAGTGGTATAAAGTAGGATACACGAGTTACGATCACAAATAAGTTTATTCACCTTAATTCTGGGCTATTTTGTTTTTAATTTTAGTGAAAATATTTAGTCGATCAATGACATCATAACGTTTAAAATCTTTGATGTCATCCCTATGGATTTAACACCTTTTACTAACAAGAGTATCTAGGAAATTGTGAGAAAATTACATTTAATTATAATTTATTACGTGTCTTGCTTTAACCAAAATATTTTTAAATTTTATCCCACAGAAACTAAATCGAAGATAAAATGATTCCTTACGGATTAATAGAGGATATAGTTTCTGTGTCGCTTTTACTGAAATTCTTTCAAACGTTTTTGCTTGATTAAGGAAAAAACATCTAAACATACAAATTTCACATTTGTAACTTTAGTAAGATTTTCAGTTTTTTAAAAAATATTTAAAATAAATTAAATAGAATTTTATAAGAAAGCATATTCTGACGTTGATATTTGTACAATAATTTATACTTCAGGTTTAGTTTGAAACAATTTGAAATTAAATGATTGTTGTTAGCTTTACGGAAATGCGAATCATTTATTGGTATCAAAATATATTTTCTAATTTGTAGGCGTATATTATATCACGCAGATTTGAAAACTAATTTAATTGGGACTACAACGGCCGATTGGGTTTTAATCAAAAGTTCTGAAACAGCTAAAATATATTTCAACGAATTTCTATTACATTAGGAATATGTAGTAGATTAGTTTTGTAGATAAGTAAACATTTTATAGGTGTGAGGTATAAGTAAGCTTTTGATTTTTTATATTACCTATAGTCTATACAAATAAATAAGATTGGAAAGTCAGTTTGTAATATTAAAGTAATCGCTTTTTACTAAGTGCATTTGGATGTATTGGTTGGTACATATATACCAAAAGTACTCTTTTACAATTTCTTTATCTGTCTGTACCGGCTTATACAATTTTAACGTAACTTTCACAGACAGATAGCAGATTTTATAAGGAGTAACTTAGACTACCCAATAAAGTAAGCACTATTGGATATCATTCATTATATATAATTCTAAAATCGAAGAAATCGATCTTTGATCAGGCGCTTCGTAGTTATGTAAATACAAGTGGTAATAGCACCCGGGCGAAACCGGGATGGGTCGACTAGTATTTTATATAAAGTTACGAAATCAAGCAGAGGATTGCAATAAGCATCGTCAAAAAAATCATTATAATTCGCATTTTAAATAATTTAAACAAATTAACGCTTTTTTTCAACTCGTCAACCAGATTACTCTGAAAATTGCAGCCTTTGTTTTCCATTAACACTCGGGCACTGCTCCAAATCTCTACAAAATTTCAAATGCTTTAAAAAGTTCAACTGAAACAGTAAACAGCTCGTTTTAAACGTATTGCCTGTATTTTATACATTTCGTATGAGATCGTGTAGTTCATATCTATGAAAGTTGTAGAAATAAAGTTCCAAAAACTCGTACGTTATTTGAGACAGGTGTACTCATTGAGACAAACTCGATAAAGCGTATCCTTTCGGGCCAAACAAAGTTATCTATTTCCTTCTCTTTCTAATGTTAGGGGAGAGGAAAAGACAGCTAGGAATAATAACGAGGAAACTAATTGTTTGTGATCGTGGTGAGAGGCGAGTAGAATAAGAACAAGTATCGTGTAGCCAAGCAAATGTATTGTGAATTTAATTATTGCATCTCTCTTGTAAAGTAACTAATTTATGCCTGTATACATATTAGCTTGTTTGATAGTAATAGAAGATGATAAGAAAAATCTTGTAGCCAGCTTGTAGAAAAAGTAATGGGGTGATATACTTTCCAGAAAGACAAAAATATATATTTAATACAACTTCGTACAATACACAGGTGGTCGTGAACAAGCCCTCACTCTAAACAATTTAATGGCCATAATTCAATTGTAAGTGAAAATAATTAGCATTTTCCATGTTTTTACATAAAAGCCAGCTATATTTCAGCTCTGATACGTGAATGGGCTGCACAAAGCGGAGAATTATGGCACCTGGTGCTCCTGACACCTAATAGGAGCCAGCTTGTATGGCACGGCTGCATTGTTCTTCAATTTACTACTGCAATGTGCTTATAACTAAATATCAGTGTTTATAACATAAGTTTATTCTTATAAAACATTAGTAACACGACCATATTATATTTATTAAAATAATTCAAGCTGCATCATAATCTATTTAATTTAATATTAAATAGATTATGATGCAGCTTGAATTTTTCCGACATATTCAACGGTGTCGAATTGGTCCATAGTATTTAATTCAGTTCAAACAAAATGTACCAAATTACACATATAAATCTTCCTTGGGGTCATATCATTAAAGTGATTGGTGTAAATGAATATATTAACTGCCTATGTATGCATAAGGCATTACCACTTGCCATCTCTAAATTAGTTATGACATAATGCTCGACATTCTCTGCATAAAATGCATAAATAGTATTCTTTTTTTTCATATTATTGTAATTTAAGTCAAATTTTCAATAATTAATGGGGAAGAAATCCACATTTTCATGATTCATATATAACATCACCTGTAGCGAAAACAGTTAGATAATTTAAAATTCTCATTTAAATATTATCTGAATAAATTTTCCATAAAAAGTGAAAATTTACTATAAAAACCTTACTATATAATCTTATTGTCGAAACTAGAATGATTTTAAAACTAAGAATACCTTTTTTTTTAATGTGAGAAGTGCAATTTATAAATTAATAAAAAATAAAATTAACTAATTAATTTACGCTTGCCTCTATTACTTAACTTTATTATTATTTGCTTCAAACATCTCTATTCAATAAGCATTAGGTTTTATTCGAGAAACACAGCACAGATACTTTTTTTTTCCTCTTCATTTGGACAATGTCTATAACATACATTTTTTTAAAATAGAATCCACAAACACGTGAGGAAGTAATAAATGATATAAAAGAATCAAAATGGGAAAAGTTAAAGAATACTATGTTAAACCGTCAAAAGTTTGGAACAGCAGGACTAAGAGGGCGCATGGGAGCTGGCTACATGTGCATGAATGATGTTGTTGTGTTACAAACTGCTCAAGTAAGTATAGACTATCTTTTATTGTACATATAAACATTTCTATTTAATCACTCTATTTATTAAAGAAAATGGCATTAAAATCTGTAAAAAATAGTGGGAATAAAAAAAAATATATTTAGCTAGCCTAGCTTGTTTGAGGATTCATGATTTTATGCCGCAGAATCACTTTCTGAGTAGTCTTTTAATATTACATAGATAGTACGCATACATATATTTTTCGTTTCAGGGCTTGTGTTCGTACATACAAAAAGTTTGCAATCAAAAGCAGCTCCACAATGGTGTTGTTGTCGGATTTGATGGGAGATATAATAGTAAGCGGTAAGTTTTAATTTAATCAAAATTAAGTTCAATTTACGCTGTAATTTACTGGGACTCGCCGTCCATACCTGCAAGGTCGTGCAGCGTACGACGGCGCCAGAGCATAAGCGTAAGGCTTGTGGTTGTCAGAAGATGCCAAAATGATAATAAAATTGAAATAAAAATAGGTGATCCATTAGGTTTAAAAAAAAGAATACTTGCATAATATAACAAACTACTAGTATCCCTATACCCCTTCCAAATAAGCTGGAATGCTTGTGTTGGGTGTGGGCCACGTCAGTAGTCCAACGACTAAGATTTGAACTTACAATCTATTGATCGTAAGTAAAACGTCTGAGCCACTGAGCTACTGACGCTTGAAAAAAAAAGTGCGCTCAACGATTGCGTAGACGTTATTTTTTTGTCTTCATCTTAGGCGTTTATGAGTATGTAGCACGACGGCGCAAGACTATAATAGTCATGAAGCGCCATGACCAGTACTACCGGATATCTGAAATATATCTGATGAAAATATTGATGTTCGTGACTGCCTGATGCTGGTATATGTAATATTATTCATATATTCGTTTTCGTGTCTAGATTCGATCTCTGAAGAGTACTAGGTATATTTTATTACATTTTTTTTTCTTAAGAATTACGTATTCTACTATCCAATCCTATTAATATTATAAATCCGAAAGTTTGTGAGGATGGTTGGATGGACGTTTGTTACTCTTTCGCGCTGAAACTACTAAAAGGATTTTGATGAAACTTTACAGCAATATAGCTGATTAACGCATTCATAAATTTCTATAACATAGCCATATTAAAACGATAAGTACAAACCACTCGTGCGAAGCCGCGGGCGGAAGCTAGTACCTACTATAATAGATTCTGAAGTGGTAGCCATTTTAAAGCATTTAAAAAAAGGTTTTAAACCTTAAGGCAAGTGTAATGTGTTTCTTGAAAGCAATAGAATCGTTTTATTTACCTAGCTTCGCTAAGGTGTGAAATGAAACGATTCTATTGGTTCTTGTCAAAGACATCATGTGGAAAGGCATCTTAAAATTGAAGTAACTCGTTTGTTTGAGACGTAAGTAGTAGTAAATCAAAAATGGCATTAATCGATCATTCAATTGAGCAGTTAGATTGGATGATGGATACGAACCCGTCACCTTTAGCTCTTCATTACATCATTTACTCACCAACCTACGTAAGCTATAAAAATTAAGAATTATTTGTTTTAATGCCTTGTCAAATCTATATAAATAGAAATGGGTCGCCTATATGTATGTAAGCTCATATCTTCAGAATGAATGCTCTAATTTGGGTGATTGTTAGGATTATCTAGCAATCGCCACATAATTTTACGTCTGAGCAAAAATAGTGGGGGAACATTGCGCATTATGAGTTTAAGGTCCGACTGCATTGGCTATTACATCCGTGACGTTTACTATTTTGACAAATAGCAGACGCGCGGAAACTGAAACTTCGCATTAGAACCAATGACGAAATGGCCCTAAATATGGCTACAAGTAAATTTTTATTTATTTTCTTTAAAATGTAGCCACTAGTAATTTTTTATCATGAGAATTTATGTAGTACTTACTTACTAGTATATCTATTTATAAATTTTCTCTATTTATGAGCAGTAGTTTGACGAGTAATTTGAGCAATAACAACTATTATATTAAAGTGTACTTCTAATTTGAACCTGGGTCAAAATCCCCAGGTAAACATGTCAAAGTATTATATTTTATTAGAGGGATATCCATGAAGATTTATTAGTATAGCCATTTAAACAAGTTTCCACCAAATTCTCACGTAAAAAATATATATTTGTAATACAAGATTCCTACTTTACCCATAAAACTTAGCATCTACTTGCGCGTCGGTGCGACGCCATCCTAATTAAAAATTTACATTTTAAAGGGATGTTTTTATTCATTATTAAAATTTTGCGGCCGGAGTCGCTTTAACGGGAATAATACACATAATTCCATTGACTTTTAATAATATGGACGACGGGTCTACGTACAATAAAACGAAAGTGTACGAAGGACGCACATATGGATAAACATTTGTACAACGGTTGTACATCAGTCTCGTGATAACTAATATGAAGGAAATTTTTTAAGGAAGGTTTTAGGCTACATAATACTGTGCTACGACCCATAGGAGTCGAGCATCAGTGACATTTTGAACGCTACATTAATGTCGATAAAACAAAGATGGCTTCTTATTCTCGTCAGAAGGAAGAAGCTGACCTTGATGGCTCATTGTGAGTCGGTCAAAGGGAGAAAGAATAGTGATGGAAAGAGAGAGAAAATAGAGAAAATGGTAGCAAGATGAGAGAGACAAAAAGTAGAAGGAATTGATAGTGAGAGAGGAAATAAAAATAGAGACAATGAAAAGGAGAGGAAGAGATTTTAAAAAAAGTACTTTTATCAATGTGTATAAAGCAGTTTGTACTTAAGTTCTGATTGTGAGTCCATGGCATGATAGGTCGATACACAGTTCACATCAAATAACGTATTATCACGAAAAGAGGGGTTGAACCACCCACTATTGTTTCATTATGTAAACCGGCCGAATCTTTTCTAACTTGGAAGAATTATGTTTAGCTTAATTACTGAGGGTCTGCCAGTCTGCCACTAAGGACAAACGTTTTGTAAGACTTACAAAGAGAAACGATTATTATGATTTAGTGATAACGCTTGGTAGTTAGGCTTTATCTCCGGTTTTCATTAAGATTAGGAGAGAAAAAAGTCATTACATGATAATAGAATCTAGCTCTAAGTTCTAGAGGAGTGAAATTTGATTATTTGGAAATACTTAGTCTCGTACCTTTCATCTCGTTATAAACTACTAGTAATCTGAACCCATCCTAAAAGTATAAATACATTTTCGATAGCAGCCCAATGGCTGGGGTTGGGACCCACTTACTTTATATGTGTGACGTCACTCAAGAATAAATGTGACGTTTATTGAAAAAAGAAAATAAAAAAAAAAGAATTTTAAAATAAATAAACTATAGCAAGGAGATATGTGTGATTAAATATATATTTATAGAGTAAGGCAATTACCTCTCTTTTCAGTTGCCATTTACATTTTACATAAAAGCTGTAGGTTGAATTAATAAGTAGTGGCAACTAGTATCTTTTCTTTTTTAATTTAGTATTAAGACAGACAGAAAAACCTTTTCTAGTCTATTCTTTTAACATTTTTCTTGAGTAATTTTCGTGTATTTTATTTTAAGCCTTCACAAAAATGTTCTAAGAAAAAAGCAAAATATTCTCTTTGATGAGTACGAAGTGTTTTATAACGAAATTTGTAAATTGAGTTCTGTAATTACCAATTTGTCTAGGAGATAAATAGAGCTAAGTTTTGTAAATTAAAAAAAAATGAGTATTAAGGGATCCTTTTATCAAACTATCACATTACTGTGACAACCCACTAGAACGATATTGATCAAATCTAGTATAGAGATAGACTAGAGCTTGGGAAATAATATAGGCTACCTTTTATCCCGAAAAAAGGATTGAAAATGAGGAGTCGTTGGGATAAGCGATTATAGTTTGTATAAGATTTTGTCATCTATACTATAATTTTATAAAGCTGAAGAGTTTGTTTGTTTGAACGCGGTAATCTCAGGAACTACTGGCTCGAATTGAGATTTTATTTTTCTTTTTGTGTTGGTTAATCCATTGGTAGAGGAAGGCTAAAGGCTATATAACATCAAGCTGCGACCCATAGGAGTGAGGAGAGAGTATAGGTACATACAAAGAAAAATGAGGAACCAATGATAACATAGTTAGATAACTTAAATAACTTCCCCTATAGTTCAGCAGTTTGACGAGTAATTCCAACTTTTTCCACCGCTACATTGACCGACGAACTGTAGCCCAATATTGACAGATGTCAAACCCCCAAAGAAGTCAATAGAAAACGCATTTAAGATACTTTTTAACATTTAACTCCTTTGATTTCCAATCCCCAATCCCCAAGATATAAAAATGTTATTTAACTTCAGCCAAATTGGACTTTTTCGGTCGACCATAGAGTTTAAACTTTATTGCAGCGAGTTCCAATAAAACTTACGAAGTTATTTCGATCTACCCTCATGGTATGAATTATTCAGGTGACGTTTAATAACTAGGAGTGTAGTTTGCGGATGGCCGGTGGCTGGGATAAATCGTCTTGAATTTACATCAACGCTCTCATTCTATTCTTTAAAAATGAGATCAATAATGTAAAGCGAGTGTCTTAGAAATATATTTCGTACATTTTTTACTGCCTTGGTATCCTCATAAACACGCTTTACTCATTGGTTACAATACTATGAAAAGAGCTTAAGAGTGTCCTAGATTAAAGAGATCCAGTTAGTTCTAGTAATTTCCTGATTGTCTTTTTAAGAGCACTCCCTTAATTTAAATATTCCAAAACTATGTAAATCTATACTAATATTATGAAACTGAAGAATTTGATTGTTTGAACGCGATAAACTCAGGAACTACTAGTTCAAATTTAAAAAAATATTTTTGCGTTTGATAGTCCATTTATTGAAGATAGCGATAGGCTATAAGACATTACGCTACTACCCATAGGAGCGGAACACCACACGAATGAATCGCATGGGTAGTCTAATATAGAGAGAATTGATAGAGAGAAAAACAGTTAAAATGAAACGTATTAATTCTACAATAATGTAAATATCAATAATATGGTTAAACAAGCGTCAGTAGCTCAGTGGTTCAGGCGTTGGACTCATGATCGACACGATAGATAGGTCGTGAGTTCAAATCATCGGACTACTGACGTAGCCCACTCTTAATACAAGTATTTATCTTAGTAGGAGGGGAGAACAGGACTACTAGTAGTTTGTGATCCAAACTGCTAGTTATCTTAAAAAAAACAATCAAGACTGGTTACTCTTACATTGAATAGTGTAAGTGTTAGAAAGAGACAAATACATGTCTAAAACAACAAAAACATTTATCTATATGACACTTGTATGAAATAACATGAAATCGCAACTGCAGAAACGTTGAGTGTAGACTCGCCTTTAGATTAAGCGATCAATGAATCAACGCGTTACACTCAATGGCCAATTTAGTCCAAAATGTTTTGTTATATTGAATATTAAAAAAAGCTTTTATACGTTTTGCCATATTTGTTCGTGTTCTTCAAAATGTT
>JAOPUB010000019.1:380184-391025 GCA_027564055.1 Neptis clinioides
AAATCGCGCTTCGGCTAGTATAATATACATTTATCGAGGAAGGCTTTAGGCTACATAACATCACGCTACGACCCATAGGAGTGGAGCATCACGCGGATAAATTCGCAAAGGTAATTAATATTAAAATTTTCTCAAAATTATTATTAAATAACAAACTTTGGAAATTTCGTAAATAAATTCCAATCATTGAAATATTCTGGCATTTACTCTCGAAAATTCGTTTTAAAGAGAATTATTAAATAAATGAAAAATTCAAAATGTTCTACATTTATGTCATTCAAACGTGAAATACCTTAAGTCGTACTATCTGTAATTATTTTTATTATTCACGTAAGGTATACTGTCAAGTAAGAAACGTATATATTTGTGAACTGTCAGAATTCCACAAAAATTGTATTTATATAAAAAAGAACTAATATTATAAAGCTGAAGAGTTTTTTTGTTTGAACGGCTCGAACTCAAAATTGTTTTTGTATAAGATAGTCTATTTATCGTTTTCAATGTTTTTTTTTTGAGTTTATACGTCGGTTAGAGTCTAGAACAAATAGTAGTGTTTTGTATAATCTGTGTGAATTTAGAGTAAGCCAGGCGCGAGAGGCGGGAGACGGGAGATTTGACAAGTTGGAATGTCAACAGTTGCTGACATGAGGCGCTTCTGGGAGCTGGCTCACAGTGGACAACTTGAAAATATTTTACATTTTATATCCCCATCGAATTGAATAATATCATTTTGAAGCAGAATTGAGTTTTTGATAATAAAGAAAAACATATTCGAGCTTAAACCACTTCCGTTTGCTTTAATATGTCTTAATATATAACAAATGCAAAATCTTTCGATTATGAATGAATTTTCTAAACACAATTTTGAATTTAAAATAGTTTTTCAATCCATAAAAATCTAATAAAGACTATTCTAAAGCATACAAAACTATTTAATTTAATTTAGATAGTTCTAAAAATTTCACTCTGAATCAAGTAGGTTATGGTTAATAACAATGACAATATTAATTTGTAAGGAATCCTGTTTCCTACTATCCTACTAATATTATAAATGCAAAAGTTTGTGAGGATGGATGTATGGATGTTTGTTACTCTTACACGCTAAAACTACTGAATAGATTTTGATGAAACTTTGATGTAATATTGCTTATACATCAGAATACAAAATAACGATAAGTACAAACCACGCTAGTTAAATAAAATGGGTGATAATATAACTTATTCAGAAGTACAAAAACATGAAATTTGTCTAGACAATTAAATCATATCTATAATAACTGTAAAATCTATCCCAGCAACTGTTATTTATTCCAAAAATACTAGCAGGAGAAGAAAGCTAATTTACAGAACGCGATGATACATTAAGTAAACTACAAACTTTATTTATAGCATAAAAAGCAGAAACAAAAAAAGCTTTGATATAAATTAATTAATCATAAATAACCATCAAAGGTATAAAACTTGAAAAACCGCAAAAATTCAATAAAACACTTAAAATAAACATAAAATATGGGATAGACGTAAATCTGACCGCCATCAACATATCAGATTGAAGTACCAAACATAATAAATTAACTGGATTAAGCTTATGCTAATGGTTTCAGTGTTCACTGCATTATTTAAATATCATTTAGTTTATATATTTACGGAATACACATACACACAGCCTAGAAAAACGTTCAATTTTTTTTTAATTTATATTATTTTTTATAATTATACTAATCGAGCCGAATTATCACTACATAGTATAAAGCAAAGTAGCTTTTAGCGTCTTTCTGTCTCTATGTATGCTTAGATCTTTGAAACTATACAACGAGTCTGATGCGGTTTTCTTTAATAGATAGAGTGATTTAAGAGGAAGGGTAATATGTATAATACTGCGTGTATTATTATATATGATAGTAGAGAAAACGTGCAAAGCTGGTGCGGGTCGCTACTAACGTATAATCCTTAGATTTATCTCAAAACATGATTGAACAAGACACGATTTTTTTATTTTGTCTCCCGCTGCATCGACTCTAGGTCCGTTATTTACCCCTAATTAATTATAAAATCTTAAATTATTTTGATTTGGTTTTGCAAATTTTGTGCTCATATGTAACATCGCAGTGTCATAGGCCAACATTAAACTATTTTACTAAATTAATTTAAACTTATATCTATATTAATATTATTCAGCTGAAGAGTTTGTTTGTGTATTTGAACGCGCTAATCTCAGGAAATACTGGTTCTAATTGAATATATATTTTTTTAATAATCCATTTATATAAAACATCACGCTACGACCCATAGGAAGGGAGCATGACGCGAATGAAATCGTGCGGTCCGGCTAGTGTTAAATAGTTTAGCTAATTTGAATTATTTTGAGCGTTTATATTTTTAATCTTATATTTTGTAGGATAGTAAGACGTTCAACCCCTCCACCCTCTCACTGGTGTTGGTTGGTGTCACTCTCCTTAAGAGTCCCGACGCAATTTGGTTCTTCTTTCTCTGCCCCTCGACATTTGATTTTCATTATATATATAAAGATTTATGCGCGCGATATTATTATCCTGCAAAACTAATTATTTCCTGGATAAACAGTAGCATATGTTTTAATCCAGGTTTCAATAAAATATTTTTAGGATGATAGAGTATGTATTAATCTGCGATTTCTCTCACGCTTTGCCGATTTTTCTATTTCGTTTTTAGAGGAATTACAAAATTGAATAGCATTTAGCAGAATAATATTAGTTTCTTTAGCTTTTTCTTTTCTTTTTGGAAAACTCATTCACGTTATGATTAGATTTAAAAAAATCACGATTTCTCTCAATATCTTCAGAGAGACAAACAAGATAATTTTTTTAATTCTTTAAATGCCAGAGCAAAATTAAAAGCTTTAAGTTAGTAACGTTTAAATAAACAGATATACCGTTTAACATAAAAAACAATAAAGGAACCAATAAATCAATATTTTCTTCCCCACCTACGTATAATTTAAATGAGATTAATAGAATAGACACAGATATAAATCTAGTCACTCAGCGGTGCCAAGGCGAGACGCTTTTTAATAAATCATAGATATTCTTTAAAGAATTTGCTAGGTACAGACCTATTTGTATTGTTGATGTATAATCAGATATTCTGTTAAGGCACACTTCTACAGTATCAAATATAACAAACTATAAGACTAACCCTCGCTACGCTGAGTTATATTCAAATTGTTAACTCGCACACGCGTTGAATTCTACTCCAGAAAAGATCTAAATAAACATTTCTTTAGTAATCAAATAAAGAACTAGCCGGCCCGGGCGACTTCATTCACGTGATGCTCCGCTCCTATGGGTCGTAGCGTGATGTTCTATAGCCTATATCCTCCCTCAATAAATAGACTATCCATCACAAAAAGAATTTTTGTGATCCAAACAAGTAGTTCCTGAGATTAGCACGTTTAAACAAACAAACTAACATATTTACGTCAAAATAAGGATTATCAGGATTAGATTTCGCATAATAATTAGAATTAATATGATAAATTAGTATATCTTCAACGATTTAGTTATTGAAAGTAATAGCGAATGATTTAGATTTTGTTAAATATTACGTAAATTAAAATACATTTAATATTCAGGAGACAATGTGCAACTCTTAACTGTTACCAGACCGTATGTCTCAAGACTCAAGATAATCATAAATCTAGCGTAAAGCACTTCAAAGCAAAATCTTAAATATGCATAAAAACGTCAAAAGCAAAAATTAATAGCCCTCCACTACATTCAATGGAATTATAACGAATGATATACATACAAGAAATACTGAAACAATTTGTAAAAATAAAATGTGAAGACAAAATGAACCGGTTACTAGAACGCTATTTGTATTCCATTCTGCTTCGTCGCAAAAAGTATGAAAGACTCGCATTTCTCAATTGAGTTTAAGAAATGTCATATTTTCACATTCTTTAATTACTTTGTGTTTATAGAAATGCTAAAAATTCTTTGGTGAATAAAGTTTCATTGAATGACCCGATAGAGGTCCTATTCTACAAACCTGAACTACAAATGTTGTTGAAATGACTGAGATTAGTACAATGCGTATAGTGTTAAAAGCGATAAGGTTAAATTAGGAACTCTTTTTTAGTTTTCCTTACATAAAAAACCTTCTCGTAACAATAACAGACACAACAAAAAAAGAATTAGCGAAATTGGTCCAGCAGATTAAGGGAAATAGGGATTTATGTTTATATATAAGGATTAAGTACAAATTGATAATTTTGATACCTGTCACGAATCAAATGACAAAAATCAAGAGCACACAAATATAAACGTAATGCATATTGAAAACGAGACTAGATTTACGACTATTAATTCACAAATAGCTCAAACCGTCCTAGTTTAACACGCTAAAAAGTTAAAAACGAGAACAAAGTCTCCCATTCCCGAGACATTATTACGAGCTCTTAGATTTTATGGTAGGATCATAAAAACCGAAACTGGAAGCTTTTTTTAGATTAAACTGTTGGGGATTAATTTTATACGAGTCAGAGTTGATGGGCCACAATAAAGGAATCGTTAAACGCTTAAGAAATAATACGAGAGTTAAGCGACCGTGCTGGAAATGGACTTTCAGGACTTCAGGATCTGCTAACTTGGTAAAGACTGTATGTTATCATAATTATAATCTGGACTATTCTGTGTGTGGATTGATTTAATCATGTTCATGTAAAATCTTAAGATCGTCTTTATTGTTATTGATATATGATACTCTTTAGATACTCGTATTTATGTCATATTGTCTGTCAATATTGACTGTTTAGATTCAGATTCTTATCCTACGCGTGGAATTGTATTCTATTCAGGATGACGCACAAATTTTACTTCCTACGGGCATAAAAGAGCAAAAAAAAATAAAAAATAAATTTTAAAGCTATAATAGAATCCAATAATTGGACTAGATGAGAATAGAAACTTGTTTGAACGACTAATACTTAAATAATTTAAGGTATCCCTCAAGGCACTGTTTTGGACCCACTCTCTTACAATATTACCGCAATAAAAAATTGTAACGATGGCAACGTCCCGACTCGGATGAGTCGTTTAATTTACTAATTGGTCATTATTCTTCCACATAACGACCCAATTAGGTCCAATCAATCCCGGTACAGTATTTAATATTAAATATAATGTAAAGTATATGACAGAATAGAATTTACAACTTTTGATATAGAAACTTGATCAGAAAACTAGTTCGATAGGAAGTTTTATAATGAAGGATAAATTAACATTTTGGAATACTTTCTACATATAATCAATGGGAACTAACATCGTTTTTGATAGCTTAACGGATTTTAGTTTTTATTGTCTATTAGACTATGTTCTTTATTTTTTAGTGGTGGCAATAGTATTATTATGATAACATCTTCCTTTGTCTACTTAAAAGTCATTAGACTAGCGTAGTAGAGTATATTATACCTAGATGTAATCCACCATACATAGTTTTGTCTTAAAAAGGGATTAGGTAGCTATTTCGATGAAAATATCCAGGCAGTGTTTCTTCCGATATTTTCTTTATATTTCAACCAAAATAAACAAAACCTGCTGCTTAACAAGAAATGCTAAAAGATCCTTCTGATTGAGATCCGAGTTCGATCCCACACTCGGGCATATACCTCTGAGTTATGTGTGTTTTGAAAACAACGTGTGGAAACCTTCACTCCTGCGAGTTCCCTAGTGTTCTCAAAGGTGTGTGTAGTCTGCCAACGAGCACTGGGCCAGTGTGGAGGACTATGGCCTAACCGCCTTCCCATTCTGAGGAGGACACCCGACTGAAGATCATGAGACAAAACCTTAACAAATTACACATCAAAGCCTTTCTCTTTAATATCAATAACAATGAAAACAGCATCAAAATACGAATTTTAGCTTAGAACCTTGTTTTATAATCTACGTGATAATAATAGGATCAAAAATGAAACAATTCATTTGTTTGCTGAAGTCGTTGAGGATTTCTAACAAATATGAAGTATGTTAGAGTTTACGCGCTTGCTGATCCCGAATTGGTGATATGATAATAAAACGCCGTATGTGCACACGTCGACACAGGCATAAATCGTTTCTTTCAAGACCATTCGGTTACTTCCAGGAACCTATGAAGGAATAGATGGGTTTATACACTAATTAATTTACTAACACTATTTAAAGTAATTATATTTTTTGATTCAATTTATTTTATATTAGATTGTTGATACAGAAATTTGCATTGAAGACGTCAAAGATAGAAGGAAGGTTTGTGTTTTGACCTTTTTAAACAAGAATAAAAAAAATAGTCTTTAAAAAATTTGTAAAGATTTTAGTCAGCATAGTGTACGTATATCATGTTTTTCTATACTTGACCTAAATAGATAACAATGCCATCACATCCTAAAATATGGAAATTTCGAAGGATAAGGACTCATTGAATTAACAAATTAATGAATGATTTATGAAATGAATGAAATTGTGCTTGGAAGTGTCGTAATATGATATATGATCGACTAGTGTTATGTTTTGGGTCAAGTAAAAAAAAATTGACTATACACATACATGTCGTAGTTGTGTTTCATACATATACATATATAGAGACAGTTTTTCGCTTCTAATTTGTATTGTCTTTACATTTTATTTGTAGAATAACAAATGGTCGGTTTTCTCAGTTTCTATGTATAGTTTTGTTTCCTTGTTGGTTGGTACATACGTCTGTGACATCGCTTATTAATTCTACGTCGTTCTACGTTCTCATAGGTCTGCGGCGCGCGTATTTCGGAATCGTTTGATCTCGCCGCCTGCTTTAATGAGGCGGGCAGTATAGACGGTAACTAGTTCGGATTGTGTTCTGCCTACTGTCTGATTTGTTGACTTTTGGGAGCTGCTGTGAATTTTGAACAGTGCTGTCTAGGTACAGAATGGCAAAGAAATTTTCTTCCTAGAAGCAGATAATGGCAATATCCTAACGACATTTTACTGTTAAGTAGGTGTTTTACAAGGAATCGTATCAATATATTAAAATTTATTAGCATATTTGCACACAATGTTATTTTACATTACGAGCATGTTAAATAAAGAATAAAAATATCATTAAATTTCAATCCCGTGAAGGAGTGTCTTAATAGAATTGATAAGTTCCAAAAATGTAAGATGACTTGTCAATAGTTTCAATAATTTTTTTGTAATTTTATAAATAAACTTTACTAGTGTTACTGAAAATATTACTCTCTTATCAATGAAATTTTCATTTTCACCCACGCGCTGACGCACGGGCAGAAATAATATTTTAATATATTAATAAACGTCACATTCTGTTTTGATGGACCATATTTTTAACTACATTAAACTACTAAACTAATAGCTAAGACGTTAAATGTTATGGAATTAATTGAAAATAATTGTTCATTGGTGGTAAGAGCAGACAAATCGACTTACTAACTTATTTCATGTACTAGTACTTTTATAAAAGATATAAAACTAAATGGAGAGAATTTAATTCTAACCAGCAACGACAAAACAGAAAAAGAAGTCGTGATAAAATGATTTAACTCGTCTTTTTAAAAAGAAATGTGTTCCGGAGGTGTAGGCGTGTTTTCAAATACGAGTCTCTGCCCAACGGCATGAATCGGCATAACTATTGTGTAATAAAAGAAAACTTACGAAGAGCAGAATATTCGCATTTGTATAAAGATGGAGTTTTTTAAATAATTATAAAAGTTACTATATGCTTTTGAAGTATAAGTATTAAGTTTAGAATCTAACAATTTAAACATCACATTTAATATCAAAAGCACATATCACAGTTGTATTTGAATAAAATAGAAACATATTTTTTTCCGATGGTAGATGCTAAATTTTTCCTCGTTAAACAATCTTAATAGAGTACCCACGAACCGACTGACATTCAAAAAATTCGACAGTGAGAAATGAACAGCCGCAGTACAAAACAATCTGGAATACAGCGGCTGAACCGTAACATTTACCGAAAAAAGAAATAAATAAATAGAAATAGCGCGACTTTTCATTTTGTTGGGGAAAAGCGAACAATGGGCGGGAAAAAAGCGGGAAAATTGCGCGTCACTCTGCCGTACCAATTTGTCAAACGGTCGCCGCAAGATGGCGGCGGCGGATGCGCGGCAACATGGCGGCTTCCGGCGGGGTTTAATTAAAAATGCGTCTCATTTTAGTCCCGCGTTTAGGGAGCGTTAGGCGTATTGTTTAACTAGTTTTTTAATTGTAATGCTATTACCGCAAAGCTAAATTGTTACTTGAAAATGTATATTAGTAGTGGCAAACGAGTACCGGCAGTTTATATTTATATGAAAAATACATACAAAGCGAAGGCACATTCTAATACCGCATTTGATATTTCCCACTTCATTTAATATATTATCCATTAATGTTTTATAGCGCATAGAAATAAAGTAATTCCACAAATAGGTTTCCGTAAAAAAGAAACCAATCATTACTATAAAACAAAAATGCTTTTGAATCGAGCCAATACGATCGGTCTCGCAACCGACGAGCATAATAAGTATCAAGAGGAAACAATTAAAAAAACAATAAGTGATATCTCATTTACAGCTAATGGCTCTATTGTTCCGCGTGGCTTTTATGCCTGATCCTACGGGAGCACAAATTATTACTTTTCGTATATTACGAGGGTATATGAAAAAACTGTGCAATAAAAAATGGCGGTTACACTTCATCTGAATGAAATGTTTGATCGATGTGATACTAATTACTGCACTACTGTTTGCTATTCACGTCTGCGTATATTTAAGTCTGATCTATTATCTTTTGTGCTTGTTTTATTTATAACGTATGGTATATTACGATTTAAAATTAGCTACAGATTAATTATGCAGCTGAAGAAATTGGTCAATGTTGCGTAAAAAAACTAGAAAAAGATCAATAAAACTAATAATACATTTCTCAAATCACTTGACCTCCCACGAGATCATTAACGTACTGAAATGTCCCATGCACCCCATCGCCCCATCACCACAAAACGAATGCATGTCAACGTACGAAAACAGCGCCATTTATATGACGAATAATAGAAAATACCCTCTATTAAAAAACAAGTGGGAATCACAATGGGGATCGAACCTTGGCCCTTGCGATCCACTCCAAGTTAGGGTTGCGCGTGACTTGAATTTTTAATGGATTTTTAAACATGTTTATTTTGTCGTAGAGTGGACGTAGGTGTTTTTTGTGTGTGACGAGAATATAAATTGTTGTAATGTCTTTGAGTTATCTGCTTGAAATCTTGTTTTAAGAAAGTTAAAGTTAAATTGGTTAACGCTACACTTGGTTATATTGACCGTAACTTTTAAATATCTTAAAATTAAGATAAAGGTTATGAGCAATATCCTGTTTGGTGTCATATATGTGGATTCGTATATTTGCTACTTTATCACACAGTAACAGATGAACAAATTATATTAAAATTTAACATATACTCTTGACAAACACAGTCTACTCTTTCGCCAAAAAAAAGGAAATATCCTAAAGAACTTAGAGATACACAAAACCGTATTCTGTATGTGTTCTCAGAGTACGTAAAAGGGGAATTGAATTATTTAGTGCCATTCAGTTTAATTTAGATCAGTAGTTTTCACAAACGAAATCGCGGCCTTATACTAGTAGTTTTATAAAAATGATGATATTATTTGCAACACATGTTAAAAAAACTGACAACCCTAACATTCCCTGCATCCCTTACCAAGTATTGAGTGTATCAACGGTATCGGTAGTTGGATTTGTTTGAATTTGGTCTTATTAATTAACCAAATAAAACACTAGAGGCCGCCTCTTATGCACCCCACAGGCATTACCCTGGTAACTCCGCGTGTAACTGAAGCTCTTGATTGATTAGACAAATGAAACTTCTATAAAGAGGACTCTTACATTTGTGCAGTCAACTAGAGAATAGTACAAATGAACGTATCAGGGGGTTTAATTATTACAATATAGTCAACTAGCGACTCGTCCTGGCTTCGCACGGATACGAGAAGGGATTAATGTTTTCGATTAAGCTTCCTTGACGGATTGCCCTTTTCCCAAATTTTCAACAGTTATCGTCATATTTCAACCAATTTAGACAACTTGAAAACCGTTCAGTAGTTTTTGAGTTTGAAAAACGTGGAATTTCATCTATTCGTAAGCCTAAGCAAATAAGTAAGACGATAAGTGCTTAAAGATAAAATGTGCAAGGATGTGACAACAACAATAAAGAATTAACTGACAATCCTATATATAAATCATATTTCTTATTTCGACGTGTAAATTTTTCATTCATTCGGACATACTCCGTAAACGACTCTCAAAGATTACATCTACAAGATAAATGGTTTTGATAAGCTGATGATATAACGATAATTTTATAAGATTCTCTTATCACCGAACCCATCTCTCGTGAGTCGCACTGTCGTGTTCAGCAAAAATTCAACTGGAAAATATTGCGAATGAATTGAATTGACTGCATGGAGATAAGAATGATATACATTTGTAGGATTCCTACTTATGCTCTATTGAATGAACTTGAAGAATCCTTTCAAAATTTTACGTCAATGCTATATAAACACATGAGATGATTTATGGAGAACTTTCAAGCGTGCAGGTTTATTCACGTTTTCCTTCAGTGCCTAAAATACGCAAAACTCCCAAAAATCTAGAGGTAATCGTATGCGTCGGATTAAACTAAATCCAAACCACAAGGCTATTACCCCAATTTAACATTTTGTGAGTATGTGTTGCTAGTACTATAGACATTATACCTGACGCGTGAATGAATATCGATTTTGTATCAAAATATAATTTTACATTTTGTGAGTA
>JAOPUB010000019.1:454633-468390 GCA_027564055.1 Neptis clinioides
CTCTAAATAAATGGATTTTCAAAACTGGGGATTACAGAAATGGACTGACGGCTTACCTCTAAATATTTGTATTTCAATAGTTTTTATGTTTTTAATCACAATATTTATGGCAACACTACACAGACTAAGTTACTCTGGAAAAGTGTAGTTCTCTATCAGTGAAATAATTACCAAAAATGTTTAGTACTTGAAGAGACAATGTCCAATTTAAAATATGGCCACTTTATGATACTTATATAGTTATATCTTTTTAGTTATTTTAAATATGGAAACACATCCTAACTAAAGGATGTAGCTTAGTGTCAGTAAAAAAATATTCAAGATGATTTTAGTAGTTTTCAAAAAATAATTAAGCCATGTATCGACGGATGTATTGTGTCTGTTACTTATTCATGCTTAAATCACTTAACCAATGAAATTTGGTACAGATGTAGATGAGAACTTGGATATCTCCTTACATGCCATGTTATATCGAGATACAAAAAAGGGTTGAAATAGGGAAGGTAGTACCCCCATTCTGAGGAGGAGACCCGGCCTAGCAGTGGGACATCGACGGGTTTTTGGTGAAATTAAGTTGATGTAGAACATTAAAATGTAAAATATAGCGATCAAAATACGCGCGGTAAATTGCGAGTGCTCGACTACTGAGCTCTCTAAAATATAAATAAATATTTGCGTAAATTAAATATTAATTGCTACAAAAAATAATTTGGCATAATCGTCCCCTTTTGACAGTCGTAACGCCCCTAAAGCTATTAATTTTATCTCTATCTAACACTTCACAATTTCAATTTCCATCTCTTTCTAAATTCTATAATCCGGATTTGTTATTTACGAAACCCGTTAATTTATGGTCTTGACGCTGATGTTAAATAAAAGATTTTCGTATAAGTGGAATGAAATGCGTATAAAAAAGAAACATATTTCACTAAAATTACGAAGAATTATCCGAAAGTACTAAATTAATTATATATTGTTTTTTGCTAAATATTATATTTACTAAATTCGAATTGAATGGAATTAAATGTATTTTATATTCAAAAATAATCTAATGCCCCAATGTCCAGTCAAACTGTATTTACGTCATTTTAAAATTATATCAAATGTATGAAACATCGATTAAACAAAACTATGTATTTACCTCATATTGTATACATTTTACTCAAAACATAAACATTTATCTGTACACAGAACAGAACACATATAATCCCACTTCCTTCAACGAAAGCCCCAACAAATCAAGAGTTTATTATGGATTTGTCGTATTAGGTGGCGAGGGGGAATAAGCTGCAAATTGTTTATTAATAGTTGACTTTTACATTTGTGTTTCACTGCAAATAATACCGACATTTGGTGTAATTTCAAGAAAATTATGGTTGATTTGGATGAATAAACAATTTATTTGATAATAGAAATTTCATATGACCTAAAAATATTTATAAACTTACTGACCCGGTTTAGCTTCGCGAAGAAGTATCGGCCAGTTGCTTAAAGTTTTATCAAAATCGTTTTAGCCTTTGTATTTTAATAAACCTTTGTTGGTTGAATATTATTGTAATATTTGAAATATTAACCAAAATTAACCACATCGATCCAGCCGTCCTCGAGTTTTAGCGATGCTAAAAAACGTCAATTAATTTTTATGTATAAAAGGAGATAAAGAAGATGATTTAAACTACATAAGTATATGAAATTTAAATCATCTTCCTTATCTCCTTTTATTAATGGTTTCCTTTGTCTGTATCATCTCAACATAATACTAAGTAGTCTAAGTATGATATTTTAAGGAGTAGGTACATATGTAGGTATACGTCTATTCAAGAAATCACTTCGGTCCGTCGCTGCCGCTCCATTGCAGCATAAAAATTAAAAATCCTCAAAAACTTTCTCAATTATAGATGTATTGTTACACTTAAGAAATAAAAAATATTATAATATTTTTTTGATAAGACATTATATGAAATAACATCGATTAAACATAATTAATATAAAATATTTATATTTGTGTTATAAATGGTAAATGATTTCTGATAAAAACGGGAATATTAGCCTGACTTCTGTATTTCATCCAACACATCGCACATCACAGATTAGATGCAAGTGACACAGATCGAGGGTCGTCTGAGGGTTGGTAATAAGCCTATTGCGGAGCGCGATGACTGACGTTGAGTGTCGATGCCGCTGTCGGGGACTGGCATGGCGATAGACCTACCTAAGCATTTGTACTGCAAATGCTTAGGTATATAACTTAATCTTGTATTATTTTTATCTACTCGCCTTAACTATCGAGTTAAAGATGTTCCCATTACGAAATATTAATAGGTTATTAAAACCTCTTATTTTATTTATTTCAACGTGTATAAGAGAAAAGTATAAGGTACGTTTACATATTATAAATTAATAATATATTATGTTAGATTATTTTTTTGTCGTACCTAATACTTATGTACAATATTTCACACTTTAGTGCTTTCGACTGTGCGTCAATGAATTGGCGAATTGGCTTCTTTAATGTCGATATATAAAATATTGTTAGATAATATTGATAGGCAAACTTAAAGCAAAGAAATTATAAAAAGAAGAGACTTTATTATAGAAAATAAAAAATCTAAAAATATTTCATCTAATGCACTTTTTCTATCTGTACAACGTACAAATATTAAAATATATTTTTTATAATCTCTACAACCAATCATCTCGTCACTCATCTATTACGGGTTAAAGGGACAGTACTTCCGATGGAAGTGCGGTTATCCAAGTACAATAGATCATGATCGATATAAAAAAATAATATCGCTTCATAGACTTCGACAGTTCAAATTTATTGAACTGGATACTTTGGTTTGATTGACATAAAAATTAGTGATCATTCACCATCGGTATTTTTTTTAATTTACCTTCTTTGATATCAATGGAATCTTTATTCTTAACTAGCCGAGCCAAGTGACTTCGTTAACGCTTATTACAGTGCAATAAATTGTATTTAACTTAATTAGAAATATTACATTTTTTGATTTTTAATTTAAATAAGATTTAGCCCACCTGTAAACTCTATTTACTGGATATTAGTCATTAAAATTTCAATAATGTATGTGACCATCTAAAACGCAGACAAAATGATTAGGTACCTATAAATTTTATGTGTTAACATTTCGTTCTAATCTATTAAGATATGTGAATATTTATATCCCACTGGACTATATCTTTTTAGGCATTAGGTAAGGGGCAAACGAGCTGCCGGTCCACCTGTTGATATGTGGCCACTGTCGCCCTTGGACACCCCTCATGCAAGATAGACACTTGTCCTTGAAGGAAGGGAGGAAGGGGAATGAAGAGAAGAATGCTACGGTTTCAGTTGATCATGAGTGCTAGCTTAGAATCCACCAAAACCATAACATCAACGGGATGGGAAGGGAAAGGGCTTTAAAAAATACTTTCATTTGATACCCATATTATAGGCATAAACAAAAATGAATCCGTCTTTATAATGGACCGTCCGCCATGATGGATTTAATGGAAATTTATAATCAATCTCAATCTTCAATGGATTGTGGATAGAAAATAGAATGCAAAATCTTTGAAAGTAGATTTCAAATTTAAATTTTATTTAGACGAAAATTTGAATTCAAAATATATTTTCAATCCTTAACACATGGATTTCGGATTGAGATTGATTATTAATTTCGGCAGTTAGAGTAGAAGGTTTTATTTTCATCCAATACAAGTGTGTAGCCTGTAATTTACCCAATCATCATCACAATCCGTCGATAGTCTTCTGCTGAGCCGTTTCTCTTTCTCAGATTGGGGAGGGGGTTAAGCCATAGTCCACCACGCTAGCCCAGTGCGGGTTGGTAGACTTCACACACCTTTGAGAGCTTTAGGGAACTCTCAGAAGTGCAGGTTTCCTCATGATGTTATCCTTCACCGTTATAGCAAGTGATATTTAATTTCTTAAAACACACATCACTCAGAAAAGTCGTCGGTGTGTGCCCGAGTGTGGGATCGAACTCGGACTTCCCGAGTAAGACATCAAGTCTTATCCACTGGGCTATCAATGCTTTTACCCACCTATTATCTATATTTAATATGGAGGTCTTCAAACAAGGAGTATACAGGCTCCTAAGAAATTAGGGTGGGCAACGCATGTTGCAAATGTCCATGGGCGACGGTGACCACTTACCATCAGGTGGACAATCTGCTCGTTTGCCTCAACATTCAATAAAAAAAAAATTTACATATGGTAAAAAAGAATTAACCAACCCGCGCATCTCCATTCGCGTGATGCTCCACTTATAGGTCTATAAAACATCACGCTACGACCCATAGGAGCGGTGCTTCACACAAATGAAATCGCGCGGATTGGCTAGTATCTTACTACTATTATAAATGTGAAAGTTTGTATGTTTGTTACTTAATAACACCAAAACGGCTGAATGGATTTCAATGAAATTTGGCACACAGACACTCTATAAGTTACACTAACATATAAGCTACCTTCTATCTCAGAAAAAATTAGAGTTCCTGTGGGATGACAATAAAATATGTTTTATGTCCTTGTCTTTCATAAGTTCTTAAATATTGTTAATTTACAACAATATATCGAGTATTAAATGTTTTTTTATAACCTTAGGATTATACGCGGGAAATTGTACACGGGCGAAGCCGGGGCGGGTCGACTAGTACCTACACTAATATACGTGGAAATACCGGACGGTTTGTTAGTTTTAATTAAAATTACAAATAATAAAACTCATGCTTTTATGGAAATCAAAATCTTGCTATTTCCAAATATTTACGGTCAAAAGAACATAAAAATTAGTTAAATTTTAGCAATTAAACAATCACGTGGTATTAATCAATTAAAATTAATAATAGTTATGTAGGTAGATGTTAAATAATCTGTCGGAGCAGGAAACTCTATCGAGACCAGTCCGACAGAAAGTAAGGCCAATTCGAGGTCAGGCGAATGTATATAGCAATTGTCTTTATGTATGCGAATTGTTGTTTCCATGGTTTACTTGTAGTACAAGCTATAGATACAAGACATATATGATAGCAAGATGTGTTTGTTGGTTTGTTCTCTGTAACGAACGGGGCGATGTAATGATTGGTAAGGATTTGTAATTTGCGAATATTCGCATACTTCTTAATATTCGTATTCGCATTCGCTAATTGATGCAAATATTTTGCGATTATGAATGTTTGAAAAATAAACAAAATGGTATAATATTGCAAAAAACAGTTATTATTGTGTTCTAATGTTTTCTTCTATTTTCCTGCTGTTTCGAACACTTTGCACGTTGCACGAACATTCGTGGTCAGTTCTGTCCGAGTCCTGTCCGAAGACAGATCTTGAGACCACGAATACTGAAAGTGTTCGAAACGCATCATCATTATTATCATTACAACCCATTGATGGACCACTGGAGCAGGGTCTCCTTCTCAGAATGGGGAAGAGGTTAGGCCATAGTCCACCACGCCCAGTGCAGGTTGGCAGACTTCACAGACCTTTGAGAACTTTAGTGAACTCTCAGGAGTGTAGGTTTCCTCACAATGTTTCCTACGTATAATGGTAAACTAATACATATAACTAATTTTATTAGTTTTTACGTAAAATGTCTCCAAGGTCTACATAGCGCCAAATTCAAAAGTGAATATTCGCATTCGCATTCGCGGATATCTTCGGCAGACATTCGCAACCGCATTCGAATTCTAGAATTTATAGAGATAGTCTATGGACCTAAAAGCATATATGTTATACTTGAAATATATCTTTTATTAATTTAATTAACCACATTATTTAATGCTAACAACATTGTTGATATCGTTTGTTTGCCGTCTAAATTACAAACTATATTATTTATTTTGTAATGAGTTTATTGGTAAATTATGTGAGTAGTTGTCACATTATGACAGATCATACATTACATCATACAGGAGCAAGCAGTGTAGGCGAGACTTTGCGCGTATGAATGCTCATGTTATTCAAAAAATTCCTCTCTTACGCTTATACTTTTGATATTGGGTGGACAATGGACAAACCAACACACTCTTTATACATATCTCTCTATTATATCCATATGAAGCCAGGGTATGTCACTAGTATAAATGATAGTATAAATGATAATATCAGCATCTATATTGAAGATGAGTAAATCAATTAAAATTTAAATACTATGTTGTTTGTTTATTATTGATATTATAAATTCCCTTCATATACATAAATTATATCCCGGACTTGATTTGTTAATATTTATGCATTTCAATAAATATTTTAAATATATTAATATTTTTTTTTATTAAATTACGTATGCATATAATATTAGTTAGTATAAAAAAATATAGCTTTGAAGTTCTGTCAGTGATCTGTGTTAATATGAATAAATTTAATAGTTATTTGGGGCCTTTTTAAATTAAAATTTAAAAAAAAAATCACAACTAACATTGACTGCCAATTTTGTGAAAAAAAAATTTGGACTGGTTTACAAAATGTATCCTGTAAGGAAGTATGGAGAAACAGGATTGCAATTTACATACGTACACAAAAAATATACAAGCATTAAAATTTTGCTAGCAAACAAATAAATAAGACACAAAATAAATTTTACAAATCTATAAGGATGTAGTAAAATGCGGTCGCAGTCGGGAAATAGTGGAGAGGGGGGAAGGTATCGTCACCAAAAATTTGTGAGTATGGCCGCAGGAACACTCAAGTGATGGGAATAACCATCTAATATTTTCTTTACATTAAGATTTGATGGGAGGAGGAAGGGGAAGGAGGTCATGTTTCCCTGTGACATCCTCTTAATATCGACGCCTAGATATAGTTTCAGTTGTTTAATTTTTCTAAAACTAAATGCTATGTTTCTTACACCGAGATTTTACCTCGGAAACTTTTCGCGCTGATTATATATCCATAGTATTAAAAGTCATGGGTAATTGCTTCCACAAGATCTTATTTGTCTTTATTTTTGCATACATGATATTAGTCCGTACTCGTTAGTCTAGAATATCGTATAAAAACATTTCAAGTAATGTAATTTGTTACGAAAATAACATTGTGTGACATTTGAAAAGGTTTCTAGTATATTTGTAACCGGTAACATAACACGTTGAGAGTATCATTGCTTTTAAATAAACATGGAGAACATAAATTTGCTGTATAAATAAGTTTTGGCTTACGACATATTCTCAGATCTGTCAAAATATTATAAAAAGTTTCACAAAAATCGGTCAAGCTGTTTAGGAAATATTTAGGGAGATTAATTCTTTATCATTTTAAAGTATTACTACATTCAGAATATAACGTTTTAATTATACTCAATCAAATAGCATAAGAAATCTATGAAAAATTATATAGTTATCTATCTCTATCTTTGTCATTAAAAATGGTTAGAAAGAGATAAATATATCATTTTAGTCCGTTTAAAATTTTTTTTTCTTCCATAGAGAGAACAGAGAACATATATTTAAGTCATACATATGCTTTTGATAATTGATCGTGATATTTCAAAATAACTGTGTATATTATGTGTTTTTCTATACTTGACCCTAATGGTAAATAATAATGACAGCAAATCCAAAGGATGTATGGTTAATGAGATTAATAAAATTTGAAGAGTCCTTCGAAGTGTCGTGATATGTGATCGACAAGCGTTTGATTATATCTAGGATCAGGTAAAGAAAAATAGGCTATTGACTCTTCATCAAACCATGAAATTCTTTTCACATTTTATCGAGTTTCAAGTCCCTAGTAAATCTGTTAACAAGAAATATCTCCAGTTTATACAATTTAGGTGTGAAAACCACTTTAAAAATCCCACCTTAAAAATAGCTTCGAGATAAGATCATAAAAGTAAAACTCAACTCGTCGATACGTTATTCAAATACAAACACAAACAGTTATTCTCGCCATCAAAACCGAAAGTGAGCGAGCGCAAAAACGTTGACGCACCGAAATCGAGGTCGGGTGAAAACCAACAGGTTCTTAATTTGGGCGTCAGGTTTTCTCCCGCCCGCGGCTGGACACAGATTATATATAAGTAATAAAATATATTTATTATCTGCTAGTTGCTACTACTGAAAAATATTAATTTCAATAATTGCTGTATAAAATATTCAGGCTTTTAATAAAACCTAGTCTATGTATTAGTTATTTTCACAATATTTAATTTAACTACACAAAATCTGCCTTTTTAAATAGTATTCAAAAGAGCTTTTTATATGGCAACTTTTACCATTGTATTTGAGAGAAAATTAATACCCATCACAATTTGATATGTATTGTCTTTAATTAAATTCGACTATCAATCAAATATCAATAAATTTACGACTTATCAATTAAAAGAACTCCCAATAAAAAGAAATATTTTTTTTATATTAGGTGTAAAAAGAAATGTGCCAAAAATCCAATGTCTCGTAAAAGGCCGAACACTGAATGAATGGCAATAAACATGGTGTCATCCACAGAATATTAAGCAGATGCGTCACTTTGACGTTTTATGCGAATCGCGGACGTTAGAAAGTGAGAAAATTAGCAAAACCAGTCTAAACTACAGAATATGATAAACAAACTCTTCAGAAACCTATTTGTTTAATAAAACCTTAGAATCAGTTAATAAGTTAGAATTTTATCGGAATATAATGCGAATCATTTAATAGATAGTTCCTAGGTTAGAGAAGACCATAGTTTTAAGTACATCTGTTTAATTTTATAATAAACATGATTGTCTAGATTAATTTATTTTTTGTCCCTTTTTTATATTTACGTTTTTACAAAAAATGTATCAATAAGTCCCTAAAAATATAATTACTTTTATAATGCCAGCTAAATAATTTCCACTCTTAATTTGGGGTAAAAATTTAGGGTAAGTATTTCTGTAGTTGGGAACCCTTAATCTATATATTCAGCTGTCATGGTTTTGCAATTTAAAAAACAGATCTATTTAATTTTATCCTCCTAAAAAGCCCCCAAAAATCCATTTGTATAGAATAACCCGCCTAAGTTAACAAAAACTCATCTAACTTGTCATAAAAATCTAATCTAGTTTTATAAATGTATCAGTATGGTCTGAAATTCTCAACAGAATCAATATTAACATAACTCATTTGTATTCCTCACAGATTATATATAAAATGCTAATCATCTTTCACCGATGCTAACGACCTCTATTCGAAAGTGTCCTAAAAATTATTCCATAATCGATTTCATGTACTTGACATTCAAGTCACCTGTTGGTTATAACAAACAAAAATAAACCTTAACACAAGGAAATACAGATAAAAAATATATTTATTTGTTATTTAAAAACAAAGTAAATGTTATACGAATTTTAATCGATTTTCAAACACTCGATTTTGTCTTTGATCTGATTTGATTTGGAATTTTACTCTCGTAGTAACTTTCCTTACATTGTTTCCTTGAGAATTATCTACTAACTTCATTATTTATGTACCACGTCTTCTGTTTTAGGTCTTTCTTAAAACACGAGGGCTCGCTTTAGGTCTTACTCCATACACATATTTTGAATATGGTTTGATTTTGATTTAGATTTTATTTAGAATTTATGTAAATTCTTTCTATGATAAGGATTTATTTACTTGATTTTTAAATTATTACTTTAATGAATTAAGTATTAATACTATATAATTAATCAAATTGTAACTAACATTTGATTTATTTTATTAGACCAGGATAGATACATGAATGCTTAATTTTTCTTTATTTGACCCAAGGTAAAAACAAATATGAGTAGATGTCTCGCACAATTTCATTATATCAGAGAGTCCTTACCCTACGAAATGTCAAATTTATAGGAGTCGTTGTTGTTTATAATTTGGCTTAAGTAAAGAAAAATGTATACTATTAGCAATATAAGGTTTTCTCTTTTTATGAACATTTTACATTTATTAGAGTTTAAATGGGATGTTGAGTAATTTATGTGTAAATGTCCAAAAATTCATTATCTCAACTACACTAAAGTTCAAACTTACATATTTGTTTTTCCAACAATAGTAATTTCGCGGTTTTTACACCGTGAACACCGAATTATCACATTAGCCGTGTGAACTTGGCCCAATGTGAAATTTCTTTCAAGAATCCACTATAACTTTCACTGTCGCTTTCTTAGGCCTCTGGCCTTTTAAGAATATAAATTTTGGTGTTTTCTTTTTATTATTTTGGTAATCTGTGATTTAAACGGTTATTTACTTACATTTTTCTATCTTAATCTGTTCCAGTTTCTACGTCAATCTGCCATCTTGGATGATGATTTGAATTAAAAGTGAAGAGAATTTATTTTTTTTATAATAAACAGGAAACCCTTGCATTTAATATCCATATCATATTTGGCCATTTATGATTGTCCACCATGTTGAATTTAGGATGACCTTTTCTATCATTTACTATTAAGTAGATCCAGCCCTTAAAGCTTTGTTTGATCAAGCAATTCTACTCCTCATAAATCGAATAACAATCCCCATCCATACCATTATCAATACCATCGCTAACCGCCAACTGGGGCGTCTGCCATATTGGATTTAGAGTTAATCTTTTTTTTAAATTATATTACGCAAACTCTTCCATTTGACACTACAGTATAATTGCTTTTAAAAGTAGACTTGAACGTACATATATAAATTACATGTTATATAAAAGTATTGTGTATTCAAGTAAAAGCGCCAATCACTATTTTACAATACAGATAAAAAACTAATTTCATACTCCAAGGCACAGATACACAATAATAATAGGCCGTATGCTAATACGTTTGTTTCCCATTAGATACCATCTTGCATACATATTGACAGGTATTAGCTATTGTTATTAAATCATTTTTTAGCTTCTGGTGGAAGTTATGTTATCTATGTATATTAAGGTATTGTGTTGCTAGTTTATGGCTTTTTTTTAATTTTTAAGGTACACTACCGTTCGCTTTTGGCCTTTCTTAAAAAACGGGAATCCAGGGTCGTAAAAGTTGTTGAAAAAAAAGGAAACGTCTTGAGAATATCTGTAAATATATAATCTGTAGCTTTTTAATCGAGTGTTGTCAATTAACAACGAATTGATTGATTGACGTGATTTTTGGGCAATGTTCTCATTAGCAATATACTAATTAAGTAAATAAATTAAAACAAAAAAAGACACGGAAGAAACGGGAAATTTTGATTTCATTTATTAGCAACACTGGATTAATGGTTACCGTTTTATTACATGTATTTTTATATTAATAGTTTATGTAGTCAATTTGTTTTATAATGACAAAAAAATAAGTTTTTTTACATAATATTATCTGTCATGTAAGTGTACTCACATAAAGACGGATTTACCAAAAACATGACCTCATGATGAGTCACATAAATATTTAAATATTATGATGTAAGAATATATTTATTTTGTTGAATTTTATATGGGTTTAGTGTTGTCATACTCCATACAACATTTTTATACTGACCCCTTTTATTAGTGTTGTCCAAAAGAGTTATCGATTCGATTTCTAATAACAATCGATTTTATTTATTAAGTTTAATCTAATAATGAAAATTTGAAGAGTTTGTTTTTCGAATGCTCTAATTTCTTTTTAATTAAAAAATTATTTGATTGTTGACTTGCCCACAGAAAAAAAATGTCTGTCTTGAGTGACGTAATAATTTGAAATTAGTATAAAATTGCAGAACACCGCGAGGAAATTTATATAACCATTTCTAAATATTTCAGCTTCATATTTATTACGTAGTGCATACCTTATCACTAGGTCTTATATATCAAGACAAGGCCATAGACCTACAATCACTAGAAAGCCTATCAGAACCGGTACTGTTTGCACAACTCAGCTGGACCTATTTTGAAATACAGTATTGGACAAATATATAACTATCAATTAATTATAATATATGATATTATTTGGACATGGTCCTAATTTGTGCGAAAAGTTCCTATTTAAGGTAAATTCTTACTTCTTCACATTATTCACATCCACCACACTTTCGAAATAAAATCTCACAATTATAGCGGTAAGTAGTGATGTGCAACGCGACATGTTACAACATAATGAGTTTCCAACACTATTTCTTAATATGTCATTATAAAAAAACATAAGATATGACATCTTAGTTTTTTCTTACAAATCGAAAAGACTGGACAACCTTGAAGTACTTTAACTATTATTGTAATAATATCCTAAGTACTTGTAAGAAAATTACGTAAGAATTTTAAAAAGTAAAATTATGGACTTCAATACCTAAATAAATTATTAGCCGAATAGCTCCAATGTCGTGAAAGGAGCTAAATTTTTGAAGGCTGGCAACACAAAAGTCCTCATCTATCGACAACCAATCGCTATAGGATTACATAAAGTTTATATCTTCACTTTTTAACACAGTGACATGATGTAAACTATAATTGTCTATGATCTTTAAGTGTTAACTCATTGCTCAAATCTGACCTTTGATTTTAGACATAGGTATTGTTCTTACAGAATAAATAATAGAAATATTTCTTAAATGAAAATAAGCTGTTTATGATAATTAATAGTCTTAATGGAATGGTTTCTCAAATACTATGACTTGAACTCAAAAGACGAACAGAAAAGGTCTGCGTAATAATTAATTATTTTTGTATTTCAATAATTGTAATAATTTTTGTTTTTCATTAAGAAAAAAAATTAAAACAGAAATAAAGTATACGTCTGTGATTGTTAACAAATTTAACTAAGACTCGAACTCAAAAGACAAAAACAAATGTAATAATTAATCTGTATCTTTTCTAAGAACAAGGTTGTACGGTGTACTACCTTTTTGCTTTTTATTAAGGAAAAAAAAGCAGAGAAAAAAAACTGTATTCTTCTGTAAAATTTGATAGTTTTCGTTTTACTAAATTTAACAATTTACATTTTAAATATTAGTTTTAAAAAAGGTAATTATTTTTATTTTATTTTTTAAATTAAATATCATAGGTGAAATTGTTGGTCTATATATTTAAATTCTCGCAAACTTATATAATATTAAAGCTATTTTCATAATAAATAATTGCTTAAGGTTAATTTTCAATACGCCAATATTTTTTAGCTAGTTTACAATTAATTTAGTTATCGACTTTAACCTAACGTAATAAAATTCAAAATCAAATAAACTATTCAGGTTGAGGTTCATACTATTGCAACCTACAGTGCAAACGTAAGTGCATTGACTCACCCACTGACATAGTTATCTATCTCTTTCTCTCCTATTGAGTTTGTGTATATCTATCCTTGTTAGTGCTTTTTACGACACTTTTCCAAGCATTAAGCTGGGACTGGTTTGTCATATTATGGTATTTAACAATTTGTAAATGTTTACATTTATATGTTGTGAAAGTTTGTGTTTCTGAGGAATTTTATCTAAACAGATAAGTTTCGAAAATTTATGAATATTTTGAATAAACAAAAAAAAATATATTTTAAGTTAATTGTGGTTAAAAATTCCCTCTGCTAGTAATTTATTCTACTTTTAGCTATGATGTTGGCAACATTGATCGGAATTTCATTTTATTTTCAAAATTACCAGTACTTTTTATTGTAGAAACTGACGTGATTATTTGAAATTTTATGACCACAAATAACGGTTTACTTACGTTAGATTTAAAGCCAGAATAATTTTCCCAGACTCAAGTTTCGACCACCTAAGGTGGTCATCATCAGTAACCTTAGCGGCTCGGCGTTCATTTTATTTTAATTTACCGTAAGGAAACCGTGATTTGTGTTAAAAGGACTGATTGTTAC
>JAOPUB010000019.1:475926-487261 GCA_027564055.1 Neptis clinioides
AACATTGACACGAATACCATATACGAGCACGTTCTAGTCGTGTTTCCGAATCAAACATCTTTTTTATGGAACCATATCCTGATTCAGTTGCCCCGGATTTGACTTCAAATGTATCTTAAGTATATGTTTTGATTCCAACCGTTAATACTTTAAAGTGAGAGCTCTAATTTCTTATGTCTTATGGAAATATTGAAGCGTCAGTGGCTCAGTGGTTTAGGCGTTAGACTCATGATCGACACGATCGATAGATTGTGAGGTCAAATCCCGGTCAGTGGACTACTGTGGCCCACTCCTAAGTTGGAGAGGAGAACAAGAAAAGGCACTTATGACAGTAAACGTTTATCATTATCCCATGGGAACTCTGAATTTTTATGGGATAAAAATATATTTATTAAGTTTATAAGCTATCTGTGTGCCAAATTTCATTAAAATCCGTTTAGTTGTTAACAACAATCATAATATTAGTAAGATAATCATTTCTTATAAATAAAAATGAATTACTATTAGTTAGTTTTACTAAAACTCTAGAACGGCTGGACCGATTTGTTTAATTTTAAAAGGTGAAAAATAAATAGATATTAATAAAACTTTTATCAGTAGTCTAATACACCTCAGTGAAGCGAGGACAGGTTGGCTAGTAGTCTATAAAGATATGCCATCCTGAACTTTTAAATGAATCAATCAACTTTGATGCATGTCCAAACAAACATATTGAAATCGTGATGTCTTTTAATTATCTAACATTTAAGTAACCTAAATGTTGCAAGAGATAATTTTCCCTTTGAGAAAAAAGTCTTGCGCAAAACGAAAGAACAAAGACGGTTATCGTACATAATCATCCGAAAAGTGGTCTCTCCCACGGTTACGGGCTCTTAGGATATTTCCGCAAACTTGGTATTGCCAAATACTGGATACTCATTAATTCCTAGTGTCCATTGTAGATGAACTTTAATAATTTTTTTTCTATCACATGTAAATATTATTGTTTAATTTTACAACTATTGTAGAAAATCTAAATAGTAGCACTATCTATTATATTTTTTTAAGACTAACTAAACGTTATTTGTCAAACTATTTGGTAGGATCACAGAGACATGCCTCCCCCCCCCCCGCTTCCAATTTTCTAAAAAATAGAAAAAGATCCTTTTAATGTTAAGGAAATATCAGAATATTATTAAAATTTCTTGAGTTTTAACTGTTGCCGCTCTGATGACCCCCCCACCAAAAAGAAACCCAAAAATAAAATTCAGGCTGCGACCGCATCTGCACCTATAAACGATTTCCATATAAAAATGAGGATACTTTAATACAATTTATTTTATTAAAATAGAAATAAGTATCTTTAGTAACTTGGACAAGAGAATAAAAGAATTAACCCGAAGAGTGTAGGTTAGTCATAGGTTTCAGAGACCCTTTAGGATATTATGGAGAACTTTTAGTACAGGTTTCCTTACCATGTCTTCCTTTACTGCTAAAACACGTAATATTTATATTTCCTCTCCGATATCATACAGCATGGTGATATCATTTGCTATCAAAATGTGCTCATCTCATTTAAAAAAAAATTAATACTAGCACTTACCTTCCAAGTACGCTAAAATGTTTGTGTTGGAAGTGGACTACATCAGTAGTCCCATGACTAGGATTTGCTCGAACTCACGACCCATTTGTCTTGAATCCTACGCCTGAACCTACAAGATTTAGATTAGGTGTTAATGTAAAGTATATATATGCATTTTAATCGTTATATCACTCCAATGTATTATTTCATAACGTTCTTATGACCTTGGCTTGTTACTTTCTACGAAACATCTGGGTTATTATTACGAAAGCGAATCTATAAAGAGGTAGATTAAATTTGGTGCATTTTTTGCGTCCTAGGTCAAGTCTTCTTTTTTGCGCAGGCAGATCCAATTGTAATATATTTAATGTGAAAAAGTTTTATCTGGAGTTCTATCATCGATAGTTTCTACGCCGTAATTTGATGTCGAAGTTGTAGGAGTCGTTAATTTTTGTCCACCAACCTGAACGATTTAAAAGACTGTATAGTTCAAGCCTGTTAAACTTTGTGTATTGTTATTTTACTAGACTTCCAAAATTAATAAAAATTAATAATAATAATTAAATGTATGATTTATTTTGTTTCAGAAATAACTGAGAATGAATCTATAGACGTGTCGAGGATAAAAAGGGAGGGAGTCCCAGAGAACAGGGGTGAGTAATCAGTAAAATTACCCATACTCTTGTAAAAAATGATGCTTGCAATAAATATTTATGTATTTTCTATTACTATTATTTTATTCTGAGTATTTTATGTATTTCATAAAATTAAACTTATTTTATCGTATTTCCATTTTTTTTCTGATATATAATCTTTACTATTACTAAACTTTTGTCTTTTTGTTATTTTCTTTATTAGATTTATATTGTAACGTACCTATACAGATGATGATTTGAGCATTCATATTTACTTGTGGTATAAAGAAATCATCAACTTTGGTGCCCAGTTACATATAAGATAGTTGTACAAAATTTAGTGCTAACAAGTTTGCAAATTCTCTGCTGTTCTTTAAGCAAAATTCACTCCGTCCTCTTTTAATGTAAATTTTCTTGTCAACTTCGAGAATATAAATAAATAAAATGGATGTAAAATAATAATCAGGTCTATAATTTTCTTAATTTTTATATTAGAATTGGACGAAGTTTACGTTTTCTATTCTATCTATATTGTATTATTAATTGTATGTTTTTCTTTCTCTTTCAAATCTAATCCCCGGGTCGTGGTCAACTCCGAACTCAAATGGACCTTGTAAATTATAATGCACCTTTACGCTATCCTTTTCACGACTTGACGGATCAACGACTTTATGACCGATAAACCAGACCTGACAGTGCTGCTCGTTAACGATCAACAACGAAACGACTATAACACGAAAGTTGGACGATACCATAGCGTCAAGCCTTTAATCGGTCTCCTCACTTCAACTGCTAGGACCTTCATCCAGGATGGCGTCACAACCGAATTTGCTACGCAAATTCTTGGAACCACCCTGGATAACGGACGTATTTACGCACAACTTTTGACCAAATCATCGCTTGTACTCTATAATAAGCCTTCAAATGTAGATGATACCTTCATTGTTCAGCCAACTCGTGTTCATTCCGCTTTTGACGGTCAATGGAATGTTAAACAAGACTTGGGAATAATAGATCCAGATAAATTCGTTCTGAAAAATACTGATTATTTGGCACCTAGTAGCAAAATGGAGATTGTCTATGCTAGCAAGCCAGCACAAGAAAGTTTTAAATATTGGAATCCTCCTATTTCTCCAGATCAAGACGATAATCAAATACTCGATGAACCCACAGCACGTAAAGCACAAACTTTTAAGGATGAACCTAAGTTTGAAGTATATAACTATCTTGATGGTCCAGCAATTGAAAGTGAGAAAAAAATTAAATATGTTCAACCTTCTATCATAGAAAATGTAAATTCATTACATCGTCAAAGTAAAGCGTATGAACCAGTAACTGAACCTATTAAATCGGAACCATTAAGCCAAGAAGATAATTTCAAGGAATCAGATGTTGTAAAGGTTAAACCGGATTTTGATTTGCCTACTTTTACAATAAAGAACGAATTTTCACCAATATTTTATTATATTGATAATGTTGAGTCGCGTCGGTCGCCACAACAACCTCAGCTACAGACTAAATTACCTAAAAAATTGTTTGGTCAAAAAAGTGAACCACGTCCAAAAAAAACTTTTACGTATGAGGGTTTTGCTGATTTCACAACTATAGTTGGCGATACTGTTATAATATTTACACCTAATACTGAAACTGTTCAACCTCCTAATCCAGACAAAGTTAATGTTTTTCCTCCAGCCAAGCCAGTAGATAAATTAGCATCAAAAATTACTTTCTTGTCTGCCGATATCCCAGTAGCAACATCCACTTTTAAACCTCATGAAGCAAATACAGCCACAAAAGTGGCTTCATCGGGTAGCAATGAAAATAATTCTGAAAAAAATTTATATAATACTGAAGATGATCTGAAAAAGGTTATGTATAAAATTGAAGATGAAATTACTGATACGATTAATGTCAATTATAACAATGGTTTTAATCTTAATATTGACGTTATACAACCATCAGAGCCTGCCTATACTACAACAGAGAGTACAATAATTCCGGAAGATTTGGAAGTCTTACCTATAAATGATTACAATTCTCAAGCTACGGATCCTTTAACTTTGTTAAAACCCTCGGCTACTATAACCGAGGAGCCTAAAGAATCTGTTGTAACTGAAAGTGGAATTAGTGAAATATTTACGAATTCCGAAGAGGAGATCGAAAATACCGCTGCTGAAGTTACAGAGAAGCCGGAAGAAGATGAAGAAGATGAAGAGGAACACCATGAGGAACATAAACAAGAAGAAGATGAAAGTACTTCGGAAATGGAACCTGAAATACTGACTACAACAGAAAGTGGTCACAGTGATGAATCTTATGAAATTGAAACTACAACAGAAAACAAATATAATAAACATGAAGAAGTTTATTGTACTGATGGACTTGAATCACAGACAACTATGACTACGGAGTATAAAACATTGACATACTTAACGACATATTTTATTCCATTGGAGAGTACTGAGACTACTACATCTGTTAAGTCTGATGTTGTAGTCGAAAGTAATGTCGGATACATTACTAATTACGTTTGCAAAACAATTACAGACATAGAGCCGACCTCTGTTGTATCAGTTGAAGTTCAGAGTACTGAAAGAAGTAATATAGAACCACCAGAAATTGTGAAAGTTGATACGAATGTTCCTGAAGTTAAAAGTCAAAAAGATACTTTACCTCCAGAAATAAATACTGAGCGTTCAGATAAAACTACTCCTATGGAAAAAGAAATTGAATCAGTTGTCACCCAAGAGGAAGAAATATATTCTCTTAATGGGGAAACACAATCACCAGAAGACGGTAGTATAGAACAGATGAGTAGTAAAAATGATAATGCGTTAACCACCACTACTGAGCGTGTTTCTACAACACATAGCCACATTGAAGTTTCAGTAAGTACTGAACATACTCCAACTGAAAATATTGGCTCGGAAAATGAGGATGATTCTGAAAACGAAATCGATGTTATATATAAAACACTATATACCACATATACTTACTTTACGACATTTTTTGGTGATCAAACTTCTAGCATCGAAAGTCATAAATCTGTGGTCACAAACATCATTACTTCAACCGTAGACTTGTCGAAACTTGATCCATCTTTACTTGGTGTTTTTGATGAAGATGCGATTTCACCAACCAGCATAGGCATGGTTCAACCAACAGAATCACTTGCGATAAATAGTATTATTGACCTTGTTAAAAATAAAGACGTAATCGAATCTGTTGAAATTAATCAATCATACAGTTCACAGACACCAACTCCTACATTAGATGATGATATAGTATCAAGTATTAAGCCAGATACAGTAAAAACGTATTTCACCACATTTACGTTCTTTACTACTATTTACGTGGGTTCGGACGCAAATGTTTGCAGTAGGAGTGAAGTCTACACTAACTATGTTGGCCCCGATGAACTCAAACCAACTAAAACTAGTTTACCTGTAGAAAATACAAGAGCACAGTTTGATTTTAGAAATTGCAAACAAGTTAAAGGAATGACACAACAGAGTTCAAATGAAAATTCTTCTATTGAAAGTAGTGTAACCATGGAAGAAAAACAGATAGAAGAAAATAAGCTGAATGAAAATGCGCCTCAACCAACGCCTATTGAAGTTGATATGTTGTTTAGCGTTGAGTCAAATCCTTTAGTTTCAGAAAATTCATTTGTCACAGATGTAAAATCTTCGTCATCAAAAGGAGAGACAAAATATTTAGACAACAACAATGTTCTTGATGATCAAATAAGTTCTGAAAGTAATATCGATGAAATTCTTCCATCACCTACACTTCTATTACAGACAAGTTACACTACCTTTACTTACTTCACTACTATGTACATAGGAAAAGATTCAAGTAAAGTAAAGAGCCGCCTCGAAACTATCACAAATGTTGTGACTGAAACAATAACACCTAAAACAGAATCAGAAGAAGAAAATAATCTTCCAATTACATATTACACTACTTTTACGTATTGGACAACACTGTATAAGGATAAATCCACAACAATAACAAGTCGGGAAGAGATTGTTTCTAATGTTGTTACACCATCAGTGCAATCAATACCAACAGTAAGCCCTATCGACACCACACCAATAGATATTGTAAGCGTTCTGCCGCCTAACAATTTTGAAGTTGCACTAAAACCTTCTCTTGTAGATAATAGTTTGGAACAAGATGATGGAAAGGCTACATTTTATACAACATATACTTATTTCACCACATTTTATGCTGGAAATACTTCCCAAATAAGAAGCAGTTTGGAAACAGTTACTAATATAGTTGACAATACAAAAGCAGTTGAAGATAATCAATTAGGCCGAAAAGTTCCGAGTGGTGCAATCGATAAAAACTTAATTCAAGATGAAAAGCCTCATGTTATTCCTACAAAATTAAAGGAAGAAATTCAACCGACACAACTCCCAGATCTTTCAAGCGTTTCACAAACAGTACTACAAGGAACGTATATTGACAACCTATTTGCAGAAGTTAAGCCGGTTGAAGATAATACACCAAAACCTAACGTAGAGCCAAAAATTCTATTCTCTCAAGTTGCCGTCATATCTGGAGATTCAACGATAATTACTAATAATAATACAAGTTTAAGCGAGGACTCTCCTCTTCCTACAACTACATCTTCCACATCAACAACGGAAGGGTCAATAATCAGTCCTACTCCTGAAGTTATAGAAAGCTCTCTTCCTGACTCTGAAACAACTACAGAATTACAATACGAACTTGAAGATGAAGACGATGATCCAAATAATAAGAAGAAAAGTCGGCTTACATTTACTAGTAAAAAGCCATCGTTCACTCCCGTTATAATTCCATTTGCTTCAAGAAATAGACCTACATTTAGCCCAAAACGTCCTGTAACTAATAGTGCAACAACTATTACTCGTGCAGATTTTACTCCAACCATTACGGCTACCCCTACACTTAAATCTGTAAGACCTTCAGGTGCTTATAGTGGTAATAGAAAGCAGGGAGCTATAGCCGCTTCTTCAAGCTCGGGCAGAAGATTCCCTGGTCGAAGCAGTGCAAATTTAGGATCTAATAATCCTTCTTCACGTTTGGGAGGTTTTCCCAGAGGAGGTGGTAGTAGTATTGCACCATCGTCAAGAAGAACCGGTTTTAGATCAAGCTCAATCAGAAGTAACAGTTTGGACTACGCAAGTAGATCAGGTCTTCCAAGAATACGACCTACAGCTTCATCGAGATTACGAGGTAGTAGGCAATCTGCTTCAATAAATTATCCACCAGCTGAACAAAATGAATCTGAAACTTTTGCGACCCAACAAGAAGAAAGTGCTACTGAATCTTTAGATGAATTTACTGAGGCTTCATTGCGACAAACTACTAACAATCCTTTACTAAGGTTTAGAAGGCCACCTGTAGCTAGGCAACCGGGTACAGCTATTATTCCGAGATCTACCACGCCTTCATCGAGGCGTAGTTTAACTACACGTGGGCGTACAACTACAACAAGACGTACAACTACACGTTCCACATCAAATCCTTTACTTGCATTACGTAGACAAAGGCCAAACAATTCTTTATTTCCTAGAAGAAACCTATTTAGACAACCAGAACCTGAACCAGAAGAAGAAATAAAAGAAAATGAACAGAAGGTTGAGGATAGTGAAGAGTTACTAGATGAAGAAGAATTTGAAGAAGACAATGATTATGAATCTTCAGACAGAAAGGAACAACAAGTTGCTTCTCCTGTTGATTCTCTGATAAGAACAAATAAAAACACAGTACAAATAAGACCCTTTGCATTTAAAAGACGAGCAAAACGTCAAGTAGATTACGGTAATAGAAAATTTAATAATTTTAGAAGACCAGGCCTTAAACCTGCAAGTACAAGACGCCCTGAACCTGAACCAGAAACTGAACCTCCACCACCACCTGCTGCACCTAAACAAAAAATTGGACGTTATAACTCACGAGTGTCTACAAATAGTAGATCTACAACTGCGGCCGCTCCTAAAGTTTCTCAAAGACAACCGTTTATTGTTCGAGGAGATAATAGTAGAACCACTACTACATCGGCACCAGCTTATAGAAGAGGAAAGACTAGAACTAATTCAAGAACTACTACTCTATCATCTCGACCCAAAGCACCACGTTTATCAGGTAAAACGACACAATCTTCTAGATCTAGTAGTCCTTCGCGTACAACAAGCAGATCAAGGTCCAGAACAACTACTAGTAGAGCTTCTAGTAGACAAAGAAACTCGTTCGAAAACTTGAGTGCGGAAAGACATAACAAATATGATAATATTTTAAATGATGGTAAAATTACTATTACACATCAAATTCCATTTGAGGTGACTATTCCAGTAGTTAATGGAAAGATTACAGAATACAAAAATGTCTTAACAGCCAAACCCAGTATAGAGACATTGTTTCTTAATCAGGTATCGACTTCTATCAATCCTATTGGTTCGCAGCAACTAGTACTTGCACAAGAGTCGACGGAGTTAGGTGAAAATGGCGCAACAAAAATAACTAAATTTGTTTTACATGAAACTCCTACAACCTCTGTTATCTTCACTCCCACTACAATAAGAGGTCGAAAGACGTCTTTTGCACATGTGTTACCTAGTACCGTATATAATGTTGAACAAGTAGTTCAAACTGTTGCTCCCGAAATCAATGCTAACGTGCCGTTAGCTAATTTATTACTATCTCAACTTTTGTTAGGTAATCAACAACCTGCTATAAATCCACTCCTGGCATTACAAGGACAAGGATTATTACCGCAGCAACCAGTAGTACAAACACCAGTAACTGAGTACAAAACAAGGATGACAACTTATGTTACGACGGTTACTGATGCAAGGGAAACAGTTTTAACAATAACATTTAGGGCGGTGCCTATATTGACGACGATTGTAGATCCAACTACTAGTGTAATAACAGCTACAGAGTATGTTACGGAAACAGTTGTTACAACTCCAACAGTCTTGGCACCTCCTCCTCAATATAATTCTTTGTTGTTACCACTACTTCTTCAACAACAACAGCAACAACAACAGGCTTTATCATTACAGACTGCTAATCCACTTCTTGGGCTAGCACAACCTGATCTAAATCTACTTCAAAACAATTTCGTGCCAAACAATAACATAAACAATGATATTTATAGTAACAGTCCAAAACCAAATATATTGTCTGACTTGAGCAGTAATGAAGATTTCTCTGAAGATATTCCGGACAGTGGTGAGGACTTACCACCACCATCACCACAACCCGCTCGAAAAAGAGGCAAAAAACGAGCACAGAAAGCAGCTCCACCCAAATCGACAAGCATAGTAACGTTATATGTGTCTGGTAGACATCCCGGTGAATTTAGCACCGTGTTATCAACCGTCGTTTCCGATGAAACATAAAATGTAAGAAAACGGGAAGCTATTTATTACGAAGACGTTAAAATATTGCCATCAATTTTGCCATCTGTAAATCAACTTTTAAGTTCACAAGACGAAGAATTGGAAAATTCAATAATTTATGATTTAAATAATTATTTATCGAGCTCGCATACTGAATCACAGATAGAAACGCAGAGTTTAGAAAGTATAGTAGGAAAAATAAGTGATCATGTAAATTATAACGCATCGCCAACTTACGTTGTCAAGTTAGAAACTCCAACAATGCTTAGAGAATCAAAACAAAGTTCTGTCGATGATGTTTCGTGAAGTCCGAATAACTGGTTAGGTGTGTAAAGTAATGATTTAGTTATTTATTTACTTTGTATCATAGTAACTTAACTATGAATAGTGCCTTATAGTTTTAGCATCTAGTGTTAATATACAAATTATATTTTGTACTTGATTTTGTAGATAGGAACTCAAATGTTGATAGGTATTCGTTAAGATCGCCAAAAATGTTATTGACATGTTACCATGTATCAAGTTGTGTTGTCAAACTCAAATTATTAGGTAAGAAAATATCTAATCACTGCCTAAGAATTACTCATAAAACTTAGATTAAAATCTTATGTTTAATATCTTTTATAATACTCGACATGCTTCATTTGTAAATTGCAAATTACGACTTAAAATGTTAAAATAATAAATTGTAATAAAAATGTCTATTGTTTCATTGATCCAATTCTCCTTATGGATACACATTACACATAATGCATAACTAGCCGATCCGTCCTCGCCTCAATCAGCGGAATCAATCCAGATGTCATCGAGTTCTAGCGAGACTGAACTAACATTAAATCGTTTTTATATATAAGATTAAAATTATTTCTTAATTTGCATAATATATGTAAATCATAAGAATTTTTGAAAGATGTTGAATAATTAATTAATTGTAACTAAAGACTATACTGACCATGATGTACACAAAGCTAAAATTATTTCTACAAAAAATTAATTCACTGAACTTGTATATGACTGATGACTGCGAGACTTGAGTGGTGATCCTTTGAAGATCCAAGATTCCATTATGATGGTTCAATCCCACATTCCGAGTCACCAACCATCTCGGGAGGTGAGTCTAAACTACCTGATTATTTATTAATATAAGATTTTCTATCTGGATGTTTTAATAATGTATTTGAAATCTTAATTTTAGCATATTTGGTCATTTAATTTTTTAAAACATCTAAATAGTTAATAAAGTAGTTGTAAAAAGGTACCTGGGTAAATATTCTAGGATTAAAAAAAGCTGTAAATATTTTAATGTCATCAAATTATATTTGCCTACCATTTTAGATATTTATTTTAAGCTAGTAAATGGTCATTATCATCTATGTTCTAGTGTTCAATGTATATTATATTGTAGTAGACGATAATGATCAATGTAGTATTTACTAAACTGTAGATTTACTAATATTTTATATCTAAAGCACATATTGTTTTAATGACTCCAATTATTTATTTATTTTTAGATGCACCTATAAGCATGATTCGTATAAAACATAATATTAAAATATAAGATATTTATTTAAACGAAGTAACTGAATAATTGACGTTTTTGTTGTATAAAGTATAAAGAAAAATTTATCAATTATTCATTTGCTGATAAAATAGACACCATTTTTAATTAGAATCCGTTTTTCACAACAAATAAATGTAATTTAATATTTCAGCATTTAACACAAATGCTATAGTTTATG
>JAOPUB010000019.1:519516-529712 GCA_027564055.1 Neptis clinioides
GATCCAAATATATTTACATTATACTAATAACAGTTTTTTTTTTATATAAATAGATATTCTATACAATCAATCAACTTACCAGATAACCCAACAACTGATATAGTCACCAGCTTGCCCCCAGTGTTCTCAGACTTTTTAGCCATTTTATGATTTACCACTCCAATAGGATATTATAAAATGAGGTAACACCAATTATTTCACACATCACAACACAAGATACTCCAAACGAATTACACTGATAAATATATGCAAGAAGGATTAATTCAGATCCGTTACAATTTATAAAATACTTTGCGCCAATTTCAGGTAAAAAAAAATTATCAGACCACTAATTTCTTCTTGGCAGTTACATTACTAATGAGTTGGCTGTATGGACTATGCCTTCCCTGTAAGGGTTAAATTAAAAAAAACAACAATCTTTCCTTGCCAATTAGTGAAAACGGACGGAAAATGTTCGACTGAGCGTAATGACTTCCAGATGTACTAGTATTTAGCAACAATACATAGAATAGCTTTTGTACTTGATAAACTACCGCTATAACTAAATTAAATACTTAAAAATAACACAAAAACCAAGACATCTTTCGTTAAAAGAACATAAAGATAATATTTTATTGTGTTCTAGTTAAAGTCCTATTTGACACATTCAATCAAATTGAATATCCTATTACAATTATAGATTTAAAATTAAAATATGAAAAAGAGTTTCACACACATATTTATCAGATCAAACGACGTACAAATTACATTTTTTTCACTGTAAACCTATTAATTTTGCACAAAAAACGCAATAATCCTTGACTTGACTGACACAACTCGCGTTGCTTTGTAGAATTTAGAATAGCCAACGTGAAAAATTCTTACCTTTATTTTTAGTAAGTAATAAACTCTTCTTTAGTCTATTATGTTCGAAAATAATATTGTCTGTAAAATGAATTTATTATCATTTTGAAGTAAAACTAAATAGTGAAGTTGTTCAAAAAATTAGTGTTACTTAAAATAAAACCCTGTTTAAATGTAATGTTAAAATATTAAACTAACCATTTTTCAAGGTCTGCTGTTGCACCATCGGTTAAACGTTTTTCTGCAAGTTGCACACACTTTTTATTAACAAGAACTTAGTATCAAACTTCACTAATATTAAATGATATGTAATTATAATTTTAATTATAAATTAATTAGTTTTCTCACTTCGCGCAAATAAACTTAATGAGTATTATTTTAGATAAGTAGTTGGCAGCCTTGATGAGAACACGCCAAACGATAATAATATTTTGATAAATGGTAACATTATTTAACTTTGACAGCTCCATTACGAAAACACAAGCGCATAAATGTCTCTCCGCGATATTTTCTTGAGAAATGACTTCTACAAATGATGGGAAAGAAGTGAAAAGTAATCAAACAAGTGGCCAAAAAGGCAAATCATATTATATTGAACTTTACAAGGTAAGTGTAATTGTTATAAACCTGTAAATTTTAAGAAAATTATGTGACGCCGTTGTGACGGTAAAGTTCACTTTACGGCCGCCATATTTGTCTCCGATGAAGTCTTGTTTTCTTGGATTTGTGTAATTCTCTTTGTAATTACTATTAAAATACAGTAAAGAGATACAAAATAAATATTTATAAGATGTAAGAATAGTTCTGGAATGCTATGTTCTGTTACAACTGGGTTGTATGTGTAGGATTATCAGCATACCAGGGCACCATATTATTTACTGAATTATTTGGATTAAATCGAGATTAAGATAGCAGTAGGATGATTAAACTCCATATTTGAATTCAATAAAGTGAGAGGGAACATTCTTAGAATTAAATATATTATATGTTGTACATATCATTCATTTGTATGGTGATTGTTTGACAGCCACTGAGCCATCACTTCATCAGTCACGTACTCCACACATTACATACCTACAAAGTGTTCATAATAATAGACATTTATTTTTATGTCAAATTTAGCCAAGATGATATCATAGTTATCTATCATATTAGCCAACAAATACAGTGCTATAGATTTGCTATAGGGGCTTCTCACTTATGATTATGTTTATGAAAATTTTAATTATAAATATTATTTTCTTTAAGCTCCTAATCCTACCTATTTACTTTGAGATGAAATATTGAATGTTTCTTAAATTTTTTCTTTGTTGTCATTAAATTTTGTAAACTATATGATTTGAATGAACCTATTTTTAAGATATAATTCTGTAAAAAAATATCGTAGTTAATGAAATATTTTTTGGGGTACTTTATTTATCATACAGTGCTTAAATGAAAAGTAATTAACAGTATATAAGTCAAGTCTCACAAGTAATCAGCATTACATAGCTAGTATACTAAGTTTCAGATTATCTCGGCTACTGAACTGAGTAATTAAATATCCCCACATAAAAAAGTATTAAAACAAAGAAATATTTTATTAACTTCTTATTTTGTGTTTTTGTTCTGTAATTATTATCCTCATATTTGAGTTTTGTTAGTTTTATTTTGTGTTTTATATTAATCTTATTATTCTTACTATTATTATATATTTGAAATTTTGAACTCAAAATGTTTGTTACTCAATCATAGCATTTAGCACACTAGTATTTATGAACTTAATATGTGAATAACATATAGGCTACTTTTTATCCCGGTAAATGGATATCACAGTTTTGTAGGATAGTGAGTAATATATTTTTATTAAGGAACAATATATTGAGAGTTAAATATTCTTTGATAAATAAGTATTGTATTTGGTAGATTGTATGCAAAAGGATATTGTTTATATCACTCACATTTCAAAGATCTTAGAATAACACTTGTTATTAATTGTCATAAGAATATAGGTACTTGGGAATGATTATTCAGTGATATATGATGAGATAAGGAAAACAATGAAATCAGAGTCTTATATTATGTTTCATAATACTTAACCATACATTTTTGCTCACTAAGGATATTTGTGTAATCTCTATAATTATATTAATGGCATTCATTAGTGATATAGTGTTTTTAAACTACAATGAGTCATTTGATTGCATAACCTTACTGATATTATAACAACAAGTTTTGTTAATATTTTTTTTATTTTGGCTTTTGGTACTGCTTAAGTCAATATAGTAAAGATAGTAAAAAAACACAGATGTGCTTAAAGTTCAGTTAAAGGTGTTTGTACTATTCTTAGTAGAGATTGCCCAGTGAACAATCATGCAACCCAAGACCTAGACAACAATAATAAAACATAAACAGCACAATATATGAAGATATATATTTTAGAGTATAAAAAAAAGGAAACGAGCCACAAGTATGATACGGTCAGGATATAACTAGGCATTATGATCAACAATTTATAAAATTTTATTAGTAATTTAAATAAAGGGGAATTTAATATTGTGAATGTTTGTATATTACTACTAGCGATCTAATAGACATGTCATCACTGTAAATATCAGTTAATGATTGACATATATATCAAATTAGATAAGTTTATAACATCAAAAACGATAAGGTTATAATACAAAACTTAAGTTAATTATTCTCGACATTTTCTGAGCAGCTTCATTAATTTTTACTTACATAAGGACATTCTCCTCTCAGGACAAAAATTAGCAGATTGATATTGTAAAATTATACTTAATTTTTCACTTTTTTGATTGATTTGATTCATAATGAATCCTGAGAAATAAATGTTAATAGTAAATAACATTAAATGTGTTTGTATCATTGTTAGTTTCGGTTAATAAACTAATAATGACTGTCTATCCAATAGGCAGGACAACTAAACAAAATTTGGAGCAAGAGACAATGAAATGTGCTCTCTACAGTACATGTGTTTAAATCATGGATGAGTCTCCCTTTGACCAAATGTTTGATTTACCGGTAAGTGGTCACTGTAGTCCATGAACACCAGACCTATGACCAGAATCCCTGAAATATACCTGAAACTGATGATTATAATTTGCTTTCCCTTGTGCTTTTGTTATGTTTAGTATGACATTAAATAAAACAGTATTTCTTAATAGTTTAGTAAACTATACCTAGTCCTGCCGGCATGTAAGTATAGGTCTGATTTTGAATTCTGAGAAGTCACAATTAGTGCCTTTCTAGTAGGGAACATGAGGCGGGAGCAGTGCTTTACACTATTATATTTTGTCAAAATTAATTGAACTGCCAAATTGTGCAGCTATCCTCACTATTTTGGTCAGACCTACAGTTAGCTGCCGGTCACTATAATGATGGGTTAGATTAGAAATTTACTGTTTAGAAATAAAAGATTATATAAAAAAATTCTGAATTAAATACTTATTGATGTTTGTCATCTCTCTGGAGATAATTTGAATTGTGATCACATGTCCAACACATTTTTATTACCATTTAAGTTGTATAAATATTTTATTATATAAAATATATTAAAAAAAAAATCTCCTAATATTTTGTGTGTACAAAGATTTTAGCTTACCCCTGCTTAATAATCAATCAATCTAAAATTATTATTTATTAATATTCAAATATGTGTATAGAAATTTTTTGGTATGTGTATTCCAGTCCCTAGAGAAACGGCTCGTGGAGCCGGGGTCGGGATCGCAGCGCACGCGGGCGGTGTGCGAGGCGTGGCGCCGCGTGCACAGCCTCTGCCAGCACTCGGCGCCCTCCACGCACCCGCACCTGCACGCCTGGTTACAGCGGCACACCTCACAGACTATACTGCAGGTAAGAACAACATTAGAACTAAACCTTTATCCTATTTCGCCCATGGCTTTGCTTCCCTATAGGGTGCTGCTAGCGCGATTTGTCGGAGGTATCGAAAATTAACAAGTTACCAATATTTATAGATATATTTTCACCGATTGAAAATGATAGGTTACTGTTATAGAAAACCTTGTTTTGTATTTTTTTGTATATATTATAAAAATTAAGTTTCTTTCCTTTATCAAACAGTTTATCAAAAAGTGGGGCATAAAATTCTTTTAATCAAAATGCCTTAAAGTTTTGACTAGAAGGATATCAGTCTTGAAGATAGAGTGTATGTAGGTGGAAGTGGTTTATAAAATTAGTAGAAATCAATAAAAGACAAGTAGTAAGGATTCTCTTAATTAGATTTGCTATACCAATTTTTTTTACACTTATATTTTGATTACAGACTGATTGGCGGCAATCAGATAACAAGGAAGAACAACATGCATGGCTGCTAGAAGCCATAGACGCGTTTATCGCGGAATGCAATGAAGCCATCACCACACATAATGGATTCACTGCAGAATGGGAGAGTCTGCTTCTGGAGAGGGCCCAATGGTTCAGGACAGTGTTGAAGGATCCTTGGGGGCATCCTGTCCTCAAGGCCTTGGTTAATTCACAAGGAGATGAACTGACAGACAAAGAGGGTATGTATTTACTATAAATTAATTCAAATTTAAAATTATGGATCAGAAATAGAATCCAAATTTTCCATCTGTAAACCAGAATCCTTGTAAACCGTAAACCAGAATCCTTGGATAATAAATAAAAAATGGAATGGAATTTTGTACACAGAGTTTTGAATTGGATTTTCAATCCATAATCCAATGATATTTTCAAATAACTATCCTACTAATATTGTAATTGTAAACAATGCTTGTTTGTTACTCTTACAAACAAAAACTAATGAACGGATTTTGATGAAACTCAGTAATATAGCTTATTATACATTAGAACAACACATAGGATACAATTTATGAAAAATTTGTGTAAGAAATCGAACCACGCGACTGACGGTTATTTTCGGTTAATAGATTCAGTTAATTCTAGAATCCTAATTTTAGCAGCTCTGTGAGTTTAGACCTTAAAACCGCCGACAGCAACGATGTCTGATGATAGCTTATCTGTTACCTAATATTTCATTTATTTGCAGTTCTAGAATGGCTGAAGGAAGAAAAAGACATAACGTTCGTGGCGCGGCTCCGCCAGCTGGCCGCGTCGCGCAGCTGCATGGACCTTGCGCTGCGCCTGGCGACGGCCGTCATGGACCGCGCCCGCGCTACCGAGGGTGTTGCAGGAGTGGAACCGACGGGTAAGTCCAGCCTTCACTCCACATTATAAACTTATTACTAGGAGCTTTCTTATTGTGATTAACATAATGTTTTAATATTCATTATGATTTTCTAGTGGTCCATGTGAGCGACACAAAACATTATTATACACTTAAATGGGGGTTTAAAATAGTACAATACAAATATTGTATATGGTTTAATATTTTTTTTAATTTTAATTATTTGGAAGAAGTATTAATTAGTTATCTGAGTTGTGACAAGTCAATTACCACAGCATTATTCTGATAGGATAGAGTTAGGGATCCACATTTATCAAAATAAATTTGAGGATTATATTATTGGGGATAAGTTGGGGGATCTGTCGACAAAACAATGTATATTGAGCAAACATGGGCAAGGTTATGTTTCTGCAAAATTAATCAAGCTCCGAGTTAATAAACTACTAATTGTTAACAGATAAACCAACAGCTTCTGAACCAACTGCAAAGTCACAATTTGTCACCATACTAGAAAACGAAGCAGGATTTACCACAGAAGTTTGGGACTTCGTCAAAGATATAGAATTCGTTTTACTCTACAGTGAGTCAAGATCGCGATGTATTGACCTGGTATGTTGACTTAAATGTCTTGAAAAATAATTAATTACTTACCAAAAAATTTAATTTTATTCATTTTTACAGGCAAAACAACAACCACACAGTAGTGCCTACCAACTTGTGGAGCGGTTGCGGAATCGTCTAGAACGTTCGCCTCGGGATAAGAAAGTTTGGAAGAATGCAAAAGAAGTTGCAACACTTATTGCTCAGGTACCAGACTTTCATCTATTTACTAGAGTTACATTTTTGCCGGCCCATTGGGAGTTTTAATATAAATTTAATATTTGCAAGCGTACTTTTCACCCTATTGAAATTAAAACTTTTAAACATCATAGTTTTTGATATACACTTGCTTGCCACCCGTATTTGGATGGGTAAAGATGGCAGATTAACTCTATTGATAAAAAATGCACACTATTAATATTATTGAATAAAAACAGCATGCTTAATATGTCTCTGGTGGCTTAATTGTTTAGATGTAAATAAAAAACGATATATAGCAAGCCAATCTGAATAGCACCTTTATTAGACACAAACTCTGCTTGAACTTTCCTTTATTAATATAGCAATATTTCATAAATAATTTTTTTTTCAACTTCGCACACGGGTCAGTTTTTGCTGTAACGCGTAACACGATCGGGCCATCTCATAATTTTATCTTTTTTCACCTTCTCCTTATTAAGGCGATCGGCTCCTGATTACGAGCGAGTCCGCGTGATTGACACACGCTATTGCCATGAAATGCATTGATTTTCGCCTTTATCCTTTACTTATTATTTATATAAAAATAAGTATTTGTTTTTATTTTGTACTAGTCGATCCGCCCCGACGTTGCTCGGGTGCAGTTTACCGCTAATGATATTTAGATTTATCAAAAAAAAAATTATCCTCAATATATTGTTGCTAAATAGATATATTTAAATGATTAAAAGTAGTAGTATATATGTTAATCGAGGTTATAAGCTGTGTGCGAAATTTCATGAAAATCCGTTCAGCCGTTGTAGCGTGAGCGCGTAACAAACATCCTCGCCAAATTTCCTCACTGTCTTCCAGGACACCTTCCACATTAATATCTGCTAGTGAGAGCTGGTGCAGGTCTGTGCTTAGTTTACAGTCTATTGACAGAAAAAGATGGAACAAAATTAATAAAAGATTGTTTAAAAAGAAAGAATATAATGAAGGATAATTTACTATTTACCAATATTTCTATCATCAGGTGGAGTAAGCAGATTGGTGTGAGTCTTCTGTGCTGGCTCAAACACATCGTCGCTGCCAGTGCTACAGTTCAACAGCTCACCAACCGCAGCTTGCTGGGTAGAATGGTGAAACATTGAGTAAGTGTCAAAATTAACTTATTGAAAAACAACCATTGCATTGAGATTGTATCTCAATTCTCAATTATCAGCATAATTCTCTTTTTTTTGAGACACACATTACAAATAATTATTTAAAAATGATGACCACTACCAATTGAAACTGGTCCTTCGAGCCGGATATAAAGTATAATATAACCTTTTGACATTACCTGGAGACTCTCCTTGCTCTCGTGGCTGAGGTAGGTGGAGACGGTGTCGACGCTGTGGCGGCGCGTGGAGCGCGTGCTGCTGCACTCGGTGTCCGTGTGGCGCGCCTCCTCGCTCTGCTGCTGTTGCTGCTTCTGTTCCGCGGCGGCTGCAGCGGCTGCCGCTGCCTTATTATTGTTATTACCTGTAAAACATTCCATTAGCAATATTAGAATATAAATGAAAAATCGAAGTAATAGAAAGATAAAAAACTTACTAAATATGTTTAAGTTATGTAATATCTGTCTCGCCAATCCGGGCTTCCTATCTTTTGGAGATGCACTTCTTGCACCATTTCTTTCTCTCGAATCCCTCATAGTCTGGGCAGGAGCTGACTTCACTGATTGTACTGATTTCGCCGACTTTACTGATTGCATAGACTGGACAGATTGGATTGATTGTATTGATTGAACTGAATGAACACTGGAGCCAGTATGCTGTTGTGGGATGCGTGGCCTTCGTCCTAAGAATAAATCAGCTTTTATAAACATTTACCAAGAATAAGATAAATTGATTTGTCATTGCTTTAAAACTTAGTACAATCTCACCATCTATACAGGGACGTTCAGGTGGTGCAGGAGGTGCCACAGGTGGTGGTGATCTGGTGAGTGGGTAAGGTGGATGAGCCGCACGTCGCAATAGGCGCAAAGGGGCCGCTCCTACTCCTCGCGCAGTCATGCTGGAGAGGCAGAGAACCCACCCTTCCCACTGTACTATATCCAAGCCACATGACCAAGCCTCTTCCAAACGACATTGTACCTGTCATATAATAATCAGTAAACATTGTGCAAAATAAATTCGTTCTATGTCTAATTTAGATGTAATTTATTTGATAATAACCTCCATTGGTAAAGGGTCATATCTCAACTCAGCCGCTCTAGGTGGATCTGCAAGGCGTGCCCACTCCCAGCGAGCTCCACGACCACCTGGTGATTGCACACTGTAGCATGACCGACGTACTGCACACTCACTTACACCTATAATTAATGTTATGTATAATATACATAGTCTGTATACTATCATAGCAATTAAATACAGTTTTAGCTTTTTATTGCAGTAGAAAATGTTACCTGGTGTGTCAGAAGACTGTGTTAATGTGCGCAGATTAACATAATGCCCTTTAAGTGCTGGCTCTGCATCAGATAGGACTACTCTGGTCAACTTTTTAGCATGAGCTCGTTCAAGAGTCCTAGCAACACCAGGAGAGTGGGGCAGCCATTGTCCCTCATGCTGCCACTCCCACACAACCACACAATGCACAGATGACATTCTGATGATACTTCTTAGGACATTTTCTGAAATATTTATTTAATCGTAGACATGGGCTATCTGTACTTTTTAAAATTTTTGAAAAAAAAGTAGTGAAAGATACGTGAAATAAGCTATAGTTCAAAAAAATATAGTTTTTGAAATTTTTAACTGTTTGTCTGTTTGTTTGTGCACGCATTACGTGAACCGATTTGAATGAAATTTGGTGGTCACATCAATTCTATTGTTTATAAACGGACAATGACTGCAATTTTTATATTAGACGCATCCAATTTGGATGTTTAGGAATCGGTATCTTCAAAGCACATTGTAACTCAATTACTTTATAAGTGTATATCAGCTTCAATGGATGCTCTTTCTATTGACGATAATGCTAACTCCTATTGTGTGATGTTTCCTAATCGCTTTATTATTTTGTTGCATGTGTCATTCATATGACTAAGGAAAACTTTTGCCTTTAGCTGCAAAGTTTTTACAATTCTATGCTAAGAAATTATTTGGAAATATCAAATCTATGAATATTCATCATCATCATCACAACCCCTCGATAGCCCACTGTTGAGCCTGGTCTTTTCCTCAGAATGGGGAGGGGTTTATTCCATCGTCCACCACGCTGGCCCAATGCGGGTTGGCAGAATTCACACACCTTTGAGAACTTTAGTGAACTCTTAGGAGTGTAGGTTTCCTCACGATGTTTTCCTTCACCGTTATAGCAAGTGATATTTAATTTCTTAAAACACACATAACTCAGAAAA
>JAOPUB010000019.1:534707-548814 GCA_027564055.1 Neptis clinioides
TTCCTTCACCATTATAGCAAGCGATATTTAATGTCTTAAAACACACATAACTTAGAAAAGTCAGAGGTGTGTGCCCGAGTGTGGGATCGAACTCGGAACTTCCGAGTAAGACATCACGTCTTAACCACTGGGCTTCCACTGCCTTCTACACTACGATCTAACACTAATTTCTTTTAATAGACAATCTGATCTATATACATGTCAATGTCAGTTACAATTGCTGGACTGATTTTGATGAAAGTAGGTACAGAAATACTTTAGAACTTAGAAAAAGTATATACCTAGGTTTCGATTTATCACGAAAATTCCTGACACAGTTTATGACGCCGTTCTGCCAGATATGACATCATATTGTAATGTCTTAAAATAATGTTTTCATAGCTGACTAGCCGACCCGCGCGACTTCATCCGCGTGATGCTCCACTCGTATTGATCTCAGCATGTTATATAGCCTAGAGCCTTCCCCGATAAATGGACTATCCAATACTCAAAGAATTTTTTAAATCGGACCAGTGGTTCCTGATATTAGCGCATTCAAACAAACAAACAAAGTCTTCAGCTTAATAATATTAGTATAGATTGTGTTTTTTTAAAACATGAATTGGGGATAGAAACTCGTTAAAACTTATTTCATTAACAAAGGAAAACTAAATGAAATCTATTTGTAAGTTAATTTAAAACTTGGTAACATTATAATGGCATTGAAGTCTATTTCCTTCGCAATTTGATAGAATCAGCATCAGATGAAATTCGTTATTGCTCACAGATTGCTAACGGTCCACTCCGCGCTCCGCTCGAGAGTGATTCAGCGAGAATATACTCTCTGGCTCCCACAGATTATAAATTATTATTTATCTATGGAAAATAGTTTTATGATTTCTTCTTTATCTATACTTATAATTAAATCGTAGACATGGCGTGTATATACATTTAAGATTTTTGAAAAAAGTAGTGAAAAACATTTGAACAGTTTTTTGAAATTTTTGTCTGTTTATCTGTTTGTATGTTTATCTTTTTGTCTGTTTGTTAGTGCACGCATAACGTGAAAACGGCTTAACCGATTTGATAAAATTTGGTACACGGATACTTTTTAACCTGGGTTGGAAAATAGGATACTTTTTATCCTGGAAATTTTTATCATCGAACCACTGAACCAGATTTGATGACATTTGGTATAGAGGTAGATTAGACGATTAACAATGTACGCATATAGATTATGGTGTTACATCAAACACCTGAAGCGAAGCGCGGGCGGGTCGACTATTTATGTAATAAAAATAACAAGTAACGATCTTAAATAGGTAAGTGAAACTAACGCTAGCTACAGTCAGTGATACCAACTCTAAAAAATATGTTTAGGGATACCTTACTTAGTCAAAAATCACAATACGTAGTAATTATGTGAAATCTCAAGAAATTGACTCAACGGTTTTTCCCACAAATTTGGGAAATCTTTAGAGAAGTTACTTGTTACCTTTATTGAATATTCACTTACACTACGATAGACAACATACTTATATGTTACTTGGCCTCAATTTTGTATATACAAAATGTTTAATAAAAACTATATTATGTTATAATATTTTTGGGTTCTTTTTGGCCTTCGTAATTCATTCTTAGAAATTATTTGGAATTTTTTGGATTTGCAAAAAAAATCTATCGCAAGTTTTGCAACTATCTAAGGTATAACTATCCGCAGTAAAGTGAAAGAGAGTAATTACTGTATTAATACATAATTTATACAAAATATAATTATTTATGTCGCCGTTTCTTATTCGCGTGTGACTTCATGACCTCTATTCTACATTTTAGTTATGAAAGTTATTTGCGAGTATTATGATTTATGGTAATTTAATTAAATTATGTTTGTTCATCACGAAAACTTAATTTAGCGATGTAATTATAAGCACACCCTACAGATTAAAAATAAAGGTATGTCATGATTTTATTTTGTTGTATGGCAACACTAACTAAATATGTTACTAGCGGACCCGCCGAAATTATAATCTACATGCCTACATTGTCAATCAGGATGAGTGTTGCGCAACCGAACGAACGAAACTGAACGAGCAATTTATTTAATAAAAAAATCGTGGCATGTGGCAGCACTGCACTACCTCTGTTTGTCAATATGGTAGTAGTTGCTTCTTACTAGCTTTTTAAAGTTGGCGCAGTAGAAACAAAATGGCGATGACTTATTAGTTTCAAAGTATGGTAACACTGTACTACCTAAATTACGAGGGAATAGTGTAGCTTGCTATTAGAGTAAGAATTTTTAAGATTGGCGCAGTAGAAACAGAATGGCAATGACTTATTGGTTTTAAAGTATGGCAACACTACACCATCTATCTTTTTAGCATAGTGCAGCTTTATATCGTCGAAAAAAATCGTTTTAGTGTTCTCAGAAATAAACTCCAATCCACAATTTGGGCATTTATGACACTTTAATGGCCATATCTTTTTAATTATTTTAAATATGGCAACGCCACATAGCCTATGTTACCCGGAGAGAACGTAGCTTTCGATTGGCGAAAGAATTATCAAAATCGGTCTAGTAGTTTTAGAACCTATTCCAAACAAAAATACAAACAATCAAATTTTACCTCTTTATATAACAGTGTAGATGTAAATAAAAATTATTAACAAAAAATATATGCATGATATTATGATATCGTCCTAATTATTTCGGTCGCTCACTAGTTACCACAGACTATTATGTATTAATTAATAGACAAAAGTGATAACTAGAGTACAACTTGTCTATGGGGAATTGGACATGATGACATTAAACTACCTAATTGGTGTACACGGCCGAAATGTATCGATTTTAGTCGCCCATCAATAATGTATATTAAATTCGTAGATACTCGGAAATGTGGTATTGGCAAGATGAACTCGGCGACCATGTTTCGGCGGACGACGCCTTGTCCGCACGGATCAACTGTGTGGTTCTGCAACAAATAAAACATTACGTTAGAATAACGTTGCAATTTTCTAAAGAGCCTTACAAAATACGCTTGCAAAAATGCTGTCGCAAGTTCCTGCGCAACTTTGCACGTGGATCACCTTTGTGTAACCGCGTTGCCACATTAAGATTTTTTATTCCCTTTACATTAAAACGCATTAATAAGTCACGTTTCCTAACCTCGTGTTTCATTACATAAATCATTTCCAAACGCCGCAGGATATAATATGTTGTTAACTTTTCACGAAAACTTTGAGCGGACGTAGTGTTTGATTATAGTGCAAACTCAAAACAGAAACGATGTTTGAAGTGGTGAATAGTTAAATTTGAAATGTATTAAAAACTCACGCCTGCGGGCATGTGACGAAAGTTGACTAAGTGCTTTATTAGCTAACAAACGTTTATGAACAATAACATTTAGATTTCGCAAGAGTCACGTTGATGAAGTCGTGGATCAAGACCGTCAACCTCAGCGTTTAATTATTTTATATTATTTGCATGATCTCTATCTATAAAGTGTCGATGACCTTTGCGTAACTCTGACTCCTAATTTCCGTCCGCACTTTACTCCGTATTGAATTTCCTATCGATTATGGGCAAATTCAACAACGGCAGGAAGTTTGGCAAAAAACGTCTTAAAGCATTGTTATCAAGTGAGGATAACAATGAAAGAATCAATCCTAAGCACCCATTGTGACGAAGCCATAAAACTAGTTAAACTCTTTTTATCAGCCGACTAGAGAAAAAAAGAAGTAAGCGGTCACGTTACTTGACATGCGCTGAACTCTCGGACAACGTGAGAGTTCTTTCTAAATCTGAAATTATGCGTATCCTGTGATATTTGCATGTGATTTTAACTATTCCGGGGCTCGGGACACGTGCTCCTGCTCGTTGATACAAAATTATTCACAATTTAGTCGATATGAAATTCGAAAAAGGTCATTAGATCACCGCCAGAGAATTTTAAGATGTTTTTGAGCGATCTCATTGCATTCAGAAAGCTTTATATAACCATTTCCTATTCCAATCCTTCGTTTATGTAAATTTCACCTTATTAAAGCATTTGTCACTCGAATTATATACCCGTTTAAACGTGTACACTAGAATGTAGTTAAACCGCAAAGTAAAATGTAATCGCAATCGCTAACAGTTATGCTGACATCGCATTGTTGTAATCACACCAATAACGCAATATGAAAGTGAACTTTGTGCCTGATTATGCGAGTTATAATTTAAAAAAAACTTGAGGCTTACTCTTCTGTAATATTTTTCAATTCACTAAAAGCGAGTAACATTTACCGAAGTCACAAGTTAGTGCGCGGGTTTCCAACGGATTGTTGCAGTTCGGTGTCAGTAGGCCGCTCTAGATGCGCGCGCGCACCCGTTACGGCTAACTGTTCGATTAAACCAGCTCTAATTGGTCGATGTCAGTGGGCCTGTTACACGATTCTCGTTTAAAGTTCTTTTTTATAAATGACACCTGACGCCCGCATGATATAACATTATTATAGAAGTTAAATAAAAAATATCATATTCATCGGAAACAGTTGATTCACCTCGTTTCTAGTGTACTGTAATTTGAATAAACTACAGTTACACTCAATAAACAGTTTTTGCTTGTTAGATCGCTTCGAAGATGTCAATGGTATATTGTCAATTAATTTAGTTTTACATCTTTATTGCAATGAATACGGTTTTCAAATTAACTGCTACTTTAAACCTAAAAAAGTATCCGTTAGGTGACGGTTGACGGCACAAACGGTTAGCATTGTTTTAATGAGTAACGGACGGACATAACGAGAATATGGACTCAATTATTACGTAATAAAAATAATAATTACTGTAGGTTTTGTTTAATCAGTTTGTAAAACTAAAATACAAAAACATCCTACATTAAGAAAATAATTATACGAGTTATAGAATCCGTTGAGTTTCGATATCGAACATCTAACCAAGACCGTTAGATCGGCATTTAGACAGTTATAGCTAATCATGTACTTTCGTTTAACCGTTACCCAAAAACTGGCACTATACGGTACCACGGTTTTTATGCTCATCTCGTCTAAACTTGTTACGAAATGTTTCGTCACTGCTGTCAAGGTTGGCTTGAGCAATGATGCCGTTCTAAACTTTTTAATTTGGTGCCAATAAAACCTCTTTGACTTAGGATAGCTGTAAATTAAACACCTTGATCAAAATCGGAAGATACAGGATTACCGGTAGATAAATCGGTAAGTCTAGAAGAATATACAGTTCACAAACTTGTGTCCAGAGAGCAACAAACTATGGAAATCAAACCCGCGACTAATGACGCAGAATATATATACATTACAATTATTGTGGTCGTCACAGTATTAACTTTATATACTTATTTTTTAAATCCGATTGAGCTAGGTTATGTTCTAGCGACCTTCGCATTGAACTACTAAGTAGATACACACGAGGCTCACGTTGCGAGCTTAGGTAGTTATCCGTCACGTGTGTAGGGGGAATTATTGCACGTGTAGTTAATATTAAAATATACCTAATAAATAAATTCGGCAAAATTTTACTAATGGAAGTGGTCACTCAATAAAACCAATTTCGAATTCTGAATAATAAGAGTAGTTTTTCTTTGACTATAACTTTCTGGTGTTAAAATAGATAATTGCTATGTTATGTACTTTAACTTTAAAAATCTTTAGTGATTAAGAAAAATAAATAAAACACGTCATGTTTAATATATCTCTGAGTCATAGATAAAGCAAGACATTGTTAACGTTTTACGCAATTGCTTTTATGAACATGAACATTCTTTGACCCGTCTAAATTTTAAACGTGATTATGTAATTTGGCAACAGAGATAAGCACATTCCAGGCCTATTTTAAGAGCAATTCGCGAGTAGTTAGATTGTTAACTCCGCAAACAATACTATATTTAAGAAGCTTTGTCTTTAAAAGTTACTACTGGTATAGTATTAAAACATAAGATGTAGGTACCTATAAACACGAAGCGCTAAATATTTTAATTTAAATAAATAATTAATTTAAATGCATCTATTATTAACAGAAATACAAGGTTAGAATGACAAAATAAAGTCACCTGTAATAGCTTTTATTCATATTTTATTTCAATTAGTAGTATTTAACTATCTATTATCAATTTTCGTAAATTGTATGCAAATTTGTGATAGCGCTTTGATTTTGATGTCATTTGCAAACGCAATATAGTGCATTTAAGTGTATTGGCTAGTAGTGGGTTAACTCTACATATAGTAGTTGATCGGATCATTTGAGTTATTGTCCTGCACGTTTCCGTGCGACGGTCACGCGGCCCCTGACACGTGCTCTTGAACTCACGTTGCTTGCGTAACACCGCACGTTCTTCTAACGGTTATATAAAACAACGTGATCAGTGGAATATACAAGTAATTATCGCCTAGCATACTTAATTGATCTTGTTGACTCTGTTATCCCTTCATCTTTCTCTTTTACATTAATATGTTTATCTTAATCAAATACTTCTTCCATAACAAATTCTTAATAAACAATACTTTCATCCGTTTTAATGCGCGCATTATTCTTGCTCTTGACCTACTAAAGACAATTACTCACATAAATGTTCATAGACAATATCAGCCATCTTGGAAAAAGTAGAGAAAGTAGTACAGTGGTAACTTTCCACACGTTCGCCGCTGCTACATGGAAAAAGTAGGCCGACCGCCATCTTACATCTGACATTACCGTCTAACAGAGGTCTCTGTACACTCAAGCTAATGATTAATAATAAAAAATAATTTCAAATTTTATTTTTTATATATCTCCAAGTCATAATAAGTATTTATCGTATGCGCTTGTTTACATTGTTCTTTATAATTTTTCTTTCGCATCTCTCGAGAATTGCTTACACTGCATTTTTAAGATGGAGATGTTATGAAAACATTTGATATTGTATTAGTTTGTTGTGTCTGTCTTTATTCTTCCAGTCACATTGTTATATCTAACCTCGAGAAAAAGAACATGAAAAAGGTCATGCTTTTGGATGCGTTTCAAGCATTTTTCTTCTGAAAAATTGCGTATACTTGACCGATATTCGCATTCGCATTTAACGAAGGCCCAATTAAAGAGCACGCTATTTTGGGGACGGCCTCTCAGTCTCCCGATAATAGTTTGGTGTCAAGGTTGGCTCTCGTAATTCCTCGGCCGTTTATCGGCTGATACAATATGTGCCAAGGCCCTTTTCCTTAGCTTTCCGGTAGAGGATTTCCCTATCTGATAAAAATAATCCTTACTCAAATACGTGCGTTTTTGGACGAGACAAAGACAAACCTACTTACGCCGACCTTGCTCTACACAGTTAATTGCTACATTATTAAGAAACACTTAACCTATTTGTATGTTCTAGATTCCATGAATATAGCTGCTCACCTCAATTTCTTACGTAATATAAACGTTTTGTTTCTAGGAAGTATTGTAAACAGGGCTGCAATCTTAATGAATTGATTTTCCCTTTTTGCTTATTAGGATACGTTCGGCGAAATCAAACTACGTTATTTGGCGTTCGAACTGGTTTAATTCTGTGCAAGTCATTGGTATTTCCCGTTAATATTAGCTATAGAGCAATTTATCCCTAAATAATAAAAAAAAATGATTTTTATAAAAGTTATGCGAGCGCCACATTAAGGAAAATATCCAGTGCTGGTTAAGGTCAGTGTCACCTTTACAAGTTTTGGCTTGTTATCGTGTTGATTCGCATAGCATTTTGTTTGCGAATAATAGGAATTTGGATCCTAGGAATTTCAGTCCACATACTGGACTGCTTCGCCGCAATTGGTTGTGTACACTCACGTACACATCAGTAAGTAGGTTACAGTTACGCGAGCGAGCGAGATAAAAAAATAGGTCAAGTTATCTTTGCTTGTCCTCGTAACGATGAAATTATCGTCGGCCGTTGTTATTGCGCGTGAAAAAAATGTAGATTACGTAACATGCATTCATTATGGATTCGATGAGCACGTTATAAATTTAATACATTTTGGGACAATAATATTAAATGATTGATGAAGCTCAATCTTTACCCTCGATACTAATATGAAATATCTAGAATGTAACTGTAATGTAAGTGTACGATAAAATTCCAATATCATACACATAATAGGAATTAAAATTCAAAGCTATGTGTAATGCGAGTCATGATGCACGAATAAATGCATACGGGTGACCTTACGGTCTTTAATAATACGTTCCGGACGACCTTGGTTCTACTTCCTGTATTACATCATTTATACCGATAATGCACTTCATACTTGAACACTTCTTTGTCTGACTATTATTAGATTGCGGAAGCTAGAACAAATTTACATTGCCACGATTCTAGTTCTAGTTTACTATCACGCTGACGCTTGGTCACTATCTGTGCAGCGAGTATTGCAGATTGCGCAATGCCGCCCTAAGGACGTTGCGTCATACGTAGATAGCTAACTGACCTTTACACGATCGATTCAAGTCCCTTGTTTGTAATTTCAATTGTTTTAACGGTCGGAAGTTTATTTCGAGATCGGCATAGAAGAGAAATGCGAAGGCGTTACTGTGTTTACCAACTTTGCGTCTTGAAATGATTTGCAACTACTGTTATACTGTAAGAATGCTTTAACAACGTAGATAGAAGTTGAAAAATATATTCTAAGTGTACTCTAGTTCCGTACATCCGCAGGCGAGTGCACGCCGGATTACAACCTTGAACCAGTTGTGTAAGCGTTTACAATGGCTTACGACAGAGCCGTCGTGCCAGGCGCCGCTTACGACACCGTTAGTACATTAGTTGCTAACAATCAGAACCCCTTGGATATTTAAATATAGACAATTACGTTCTAATTCTCACTTCTAGTTTTTTTTATAAAATTCCAAATGATTATTGCAATATTTAAATAATTTCTGTTTGAATTTTATTTTAAAAGGTAAACGTTATCAGATACAAAGAAATCAACATCCGATTAGAAAACAAAGGAATAATAAGATAAGTATTAAATGTACTAAAGATATAAGCGGTGTAAACAAAGATAATAATGAAAACAGTACTAGTAAAATAAACGAAAACAAAAAAGCAAAAATATTCTAACAAAAAATACTAATCAGCTAATAATATATAGATACAAACAAAGAGTTGAGGAAGGAGAAGGAAAATATTATGATGGTCACTCGGAAGTGAGCACACATGGAAGTTCTCCGAATCAAATGATTAACGCGAAAATATTTGGCACGAGACGAGGCGGGCATGAGTAAACAAATTTTTTAACAACGATGTCAATGACATTGTACCAACGTTTCTATGAATTAGCAAATTTCTTGTGATTTTAGGGATACATTTCGTTTATTACTCATTTAAATTTCTTTTGAACAAATAATAAGGAAATATTAAATTTCTGGAAAATTTATAATTCTTTATTAATTAATCAATAAAGGTAAATTTCTTGCAATTTTTAAGAATAGCGTTTCAGCGAAATCTCATTTTTCTAATTGGAAATTAATTTAATATTAGGTAGTGTTTCATTTTTATAAAATTTATTTCTTTTTATTTTGATTAGATTTTGGCAAGTCAAATACTGATCGGTTACAATTTTTTTTAAAGTTACCTCCATAAACTTAAAACAATCATAAAGATAATTCTACAAAAATTTTATAAAAATTAAAAATAATTTAAATATTGCGAAAAATAAATAAATAAAAATTAACACAGACTACATAAAATTAAATTTAAAAAATAATAAAGAAGAAATACTTACAAAAATATTTGCGGTAATTTTGCACTCCTTATCCGGAATTATCCAAATAATGAGAACAATGTCATAATATCACTAAAACAGCAAAACACAAAACCGTCTTCGGCGTAGTTTATAGTGCGTTAAATGGTAAATGCACCCACTTTGCACGTCCAGAATGATTTAGTCACTATCACAATGTTATGACGAAATTCACGAATGGCGTAGTACTCTAGTTACTTGGACTCGTCTATTCGCTGCGAAGTCTAGAGTGCGACTAAATTTTGTAGTGGGGTCGACCGACTCACGGTCTGGTCACGCACACAGGCGCGCGGCGCGCTCGTGTGGGTGAGGTGCGTGTGTGTGCGCGCGGTGCGTCGGTGTGCAGGTTTACGTAACCCGACTGTGTGTAATCACTTTAGTCGGCGCTATTGAGTCAATGTAGTGTCCGATATTCAACTAGCGCGATTGAGTCATGTATTTGCACCGTTTTTCTGCTTCTACGAAATCTGTAATCGATTGATAAGCGTTAGTTTTTGGCAATTAATGTCGTAATAAATTAATTTAAATGTGAGCAAATTTTTGACTACCACTTTGTTCTGCCCAATTTTTCGCTTGTTTGTAATCGACTGACGTAAAAACTATGGCAATGTTAGATATTAACTGGTGGTATAACAGCATTTTTTAGGATTGTTTCAGAAAACTTACAACGGTTTTGTTAATCAGAATTTCCACTGTCCTATTTTTACGGTAATTTCAAAAATACGATATTGCGTTAATTTTTTAAGTAATTCAAAGTTTTTTATAGTTCCATTACAAAGTATGAATTACGTGTTTTTGTTTGTCAGCAATCTATTAGAAAATGCGGAAAATAATGGATTTACCTACTTAATCGTTGTTACGTTAGTTGTAAATGAAATGCTATGGAATATTTTAATTATTTTCTACCTTCAGTTCTATTTACTTTGTATTACTTGTTATGGGTATAATGTCGTCAGAAGAATCGGTTAATTAATGCTGTAATCGATCTACATAGGTATATATTTTACTAAACATACATACAGAATCTGGAATTTTGAAGAAATCAAAATATTTTATTTTAAAATAAATGTCAAAGTATAAATATATAAGAATAAAAAGAAAAAAATTAGCTGATAACAAATAGATTTCGTATTTTTACATACGAAAACAAATATTTTATTTTAAAAAAAATTATGGTAAAAAAAAATTAAACTACCTACTTATTGATTTTAATATCTTATCAAATAAAAAAAATGAATTATTACTTTACATTCCAAGCAGGTCTGTTTCCGAATGTAAAAAATAGAGGGCGCCACTAAAGTGAACTTTGTACGAAACTTACTTGTATGAGATTTGTATTGGTATATAAAATAACTTTTTAATGGAATTATTTAAACTTTTAATCATGATTGGGGTTGCCATTATTAAAAATTAAAAATAAAATTTTCAATAAATTTCAATTTAAAATGTAATTAAGCTTTGTTGGGCTAAAACATACAAATTGCTAAAAAATTTTGATAGTTAGTTATACTATTATATTTGACAAATAGTTTTCGAGTAATTTGACTTAACTATTTTTTAGTATAATTTCTTTTTTATACTAAAATTCAGAGTGGTAATTTTTGCCTAATTCTTAAGAGTAAAAGACATGAATGAATATTTCAGTTACGATGGCCAAAAAAATAAACACCAACGATTTAAACTCTTAGTATATTCTAGTTTATATTAAATTTGCAACCCCTTCTTACCTCCTTAAAGGATAATTTTCGAAAAAACATTACACGTGTTTCATGTCTTTCAATAAAGAACTTACATAGTGTATTTTATTCGAATAATTTCAAAAATAGCAAAGTTTCATACTAATTTTGAACCTCCATTTTACTCCCTTAGGGGATTAATTATTACAAAATTTTATAACCCATAAATATATAAGTTTATAACCCTTATGTTTAGCCCTAACGTTGATTCTAACGTTGAACAGTAATTCAGTCAGTCAACTTCTTCTTTTATATATATAGATATACAAATACAGTTGATACAAAACCACAGGGCTAAGCTAGTTGAAATTTATTATTTAATACCTAGATGACATAAGTTTTCCTCGAATGTCAAGGTCATGATAGTAACGCGCGGAATACCTAAACAAGTCAAGGTTGGAATAAGTATAAGTGTTTATCAAACAATGGAAATCATTTTAATGTTTAAATAATGAGCACTTGATCGACATTTCATACCTATTACTACTTTCAATTATTCTAACCCTCATTCCGCTTAATGGGGCCTGCTAGACCATCCGCAGGTGGATCTCAAACTTAATATAGACATAATCAAATATACAAAGGCATGCAAACGCGGCCTTATTGCGAAAGCAATCTTTTCCATAAACCCTTGGTGAGAGGAACTGACGAACAAAAATTGGCTGGTGCAAACCAGTTTAATCAATACACAAATATCTCACACCTTGATCTCAAGTCATGGTTTCCAGGATCATTAGATCCTAAATAAGATGTCGGAAACATTATATGAGTACGCCGCCATGATAGATTTCATTTTTATCACTTCGCGAATATTTAAGTCGAAATCTGGAGGTTTGGGAGTAATATTGTAATCACCAAGCCGTCATGATGTATTGTATGTCATATTTAATAAGACTTTAAATTTTTCAACTATCTGTAGCCCTCGTCTCTCTTCGTTGAGGTGTATTTTTTAATCAGAATTCAATTTTTTTCTGATATAGGTAGCCTAAGTTGCTTCTTACAAAATCGGCTATTTGCCAGTGACAATTCCATTAAAATAGATCCACCCATTTCAAAATTAGACGGAACAAACAGACAGAGTAGCAAACATACAGAAAAGAATTTTAAATAAATAAACTCTATTAATAAAACTGTTAATTTTGGAATTACAAACAGACACTTGAAGAAATTGGATCTTGGGTTAAATATTACAGAATTCTAAAACCCGCCTTCGCTTCGCTAATGGAGGTTATAATAATATTACAATAATAATGAATTAAATAACATTTTAGAGAAGCAATATATTTCAACAGTCCACGTGAGGTCTTTGTCCCGTTGTCAGTCCACGTGATTTCAACATTTGGGCAAAAACTTTTAAATTAAAATAAATTCAATTAAAATATTTTCAGCTAATATACACGTGATCTTACTAATTATATAAAAATGAAAGTTTCTATGTTTGTTAGTCATTGTTAAAACGACTGAATGGACTTCAATGGAATTTGTCAAATATATATTTTGTCAACTGGATTAAATAGGCTACTTTTTATCCAGGAAATTTTCAGACTTCCTGTGGGATAATCATAAAATATGTTAACTAAAGTAACCGCCTTAATTTTTTATTCAGCAATAAATTTATTGTAATAAATGACCCGTGCAACGCTATTAATAAGAATGTAAGGTATTGAATGTCTGTACATGGCAGATATCTCAGAAATTTCAATACAGGGGGACATTATAACACCGATAGAGGCCAAAAAATTTTTTTCTGAATTTTTGTCTGTCTGTCTGTATCTTAGTACGCGCATCACGTTGAAACGTCTGGACCGATTTGCATGAAACTTGGCATACAAGTATCTTATAGACTTACTTAGAAAATAGTGGGGATGGATAATGGGATAGTAATATTTAATTTACATATCTTAATAGATCGGAACGAACGATTGTAATCTGAATTATCACATGACATACTTTTTATCCCAGAAAAAAGTATAGTTCCTGTGGGATGCAAGGATTATTTGTTTGTTCTATTGCGCTACACTCATCTTTTTTACTTTAAACAGCCGAAGCGAAGCGCAGGCGGGTCGGCTGGTGTACATTTACAAGTTTCGTAAATTTACAACAGAGGGCGGTGTAGGTTTCTAAAGTTATCTTTATTAAATTAAAATTCGAGACGCAATAATAAAAATGTTTGAGGTTTAAATTTATTTTTTATAGTATTTATTTATTTATTTTATTTCGCTAATAAAAATTATGAAATAAATTAATATTTTTTTTAAAATATTATTAAAATAAGTTCACTCAAAAAATTTGTCGAGCAAAAAAAATGTCAAGATTTTTTGCTATTTTTTATTTATTACATTCAAGTTATAGTACCCTACAACGATTATTACTATAACTGGGGTATTGTATGTGTCAGAGAATAAATCTTAATTAGTTAAAATATTTTGATTTTGATTGATTTATACTACTACCATAGTTATAGTTATAGTGATTTGTTTCTATAGGCTTACTAATATTGTAAATTTGAAAGTCTGTTACTCTATCACGCAAAAACAGTTGAACGGATTTCAATAAAATTTCGCACACTGATAGTTTATAAACTGAGTTATCATATATGCTATTTTTTCCCAGGAAAATTTTATAGA
>JAOPUB010000019.1:558106-570741 GCA_027564055.1 Neptis clinioides
GTCACGTATGCGTCTGGTTTCAAAACTCTTGGACGTAATAACTTTACATAATATACAGAATTGATAAGGATTCCGTATAAAATACACTTCTATTTCTACATTAGCAGATTAGCGCGTTCAAACTAACAAACTCTTCAGCTTTATAATATTAGTATAGATAACGCAAAAAATCTTTAATTGTCTATATTTTTGTATGGCAACACTTTTTTGTTTCGTATTATATACTTTCTTTATTTTTGCGGTATGGCGGCACTATCATATTTTATCTATTTAGTAATTAAATTACTAGTCAAACTGCCGTGGATGAATTAATGAATGAATAATACTTTATTTGAGTCACACAATACTTAATAATTATCTATACTTTTTAGAACATTCTGCACAGCAGTGTGATGACAGAAATAGGAATATCAGTCTGCATGTGCTGGCAACCCAAAGCCAAGCCAATAAAACAGTTTCAAACAAAATTCTTTAAAAACATCATCGTCATTCATCAGCCATTCTCATCACATACAACCTCTTTAGACATCTTTACTATGAAGTAAAATAAATGTATTGTTAATTATGATGCTGACAACACTGATTTGTGTGAACGTTGGTAGCATTGCAATAATTAGGACGCTTACTTATAATAATATACAAATGTTCTCACACAATTGGATCGCTACAGATTTCGTCAGCACACTAATGCTTAACAACACATGCTGTAATTAGTGCTTGCGTATGCTTTACTATATTTTTGAAATAATCAAATAAATCGCGCGTATACTTACTCAGAATAATTATATTTATTTTCACAAATTACAACACTTGCACCCAATCAAATCTGCGAGCGCCGCCATCTTCCTTTTTTTCCCGCGACTACTAGTAGTCAATACAGCAACTCTTTTACATAAATATAATGTCAATAACCAACGTTAATTACTAAATTATATGGCTTAATAATAATAATAATTATAGTTGAATAAAAGATAACACATATATATAGAAATATATTCTGTTTTTAAATTTTTGTCTGTCTGTCTCTATCTTTGTATCATCACGCTATAACGGCTGGACTAATTTGCATAAAATGTTGCATACAGATCTTATAGACATATATTTTAGAATATAACTAGATGTTACGATCTCTTTAATATTCTGACAAGAACCCTGTAGTTCCTTGGACTTGCTACCAAGCGTGTAGGTTTAGCAGGTCCTATATAGTACAGTATAGCTTATCTCAGGAACTGGTTCGCATTGAAAAATTCTTTTTCTGTTGGATAGTCCATTTATCGAGGAAGGCTATAGGATATATAACAACACGCTGCGACCCATAGGAGTGAAGTCGAATGGGTCGGTTAGTGTTGCTGTATCCGTATCATTCGCACTTATTCCCAAACTTTTAGTATCTGAAAGCATTTTAATGGTTATTTATTGAATAGTTTCCAAACGTTTGGCACGTTTGTTCTAAACGTAATAAACTGATATGAGATTGCTTTTCCTAAGGCTGCGTTTTCGCCAAACATTTCAATTTGTAGTTCAATAGGCAGAAAAATATTTATTTAATAATTAGGAAAAAAAATAGCATACATATTAGTTTTATTGTAAAACTTAATTGAGCATAACATGAAAGTACACATAAATAAATAAAATTATTTATTTTTTAATGTTTACGTTATTGCCCTTGCTTAAAAAGTTCGATATTCATTCACGCGTCATAAACATACCACACATACTATACTCGTCACTACTATACCATGACCAGTCATACTTGACCCTTCTATTCCCAGTGTCACATTGTTTTAAGGGACTTTTAAATAATTGCTATTCAAATTCAATTTTTTTATTTGTAAGAATATGTGCAGTTGGATACACGCCGACACGGAATATATATTAAAACAACATTTTTTTTTATTGTGTGTCTGTTTGTTACGGCTAATCTCTGGAACGGGACTTTTATTGGCAGATAGCTAATAATCAGTCGCAATCCGAAATCTATTTATTGTGGATATAAAATGGATTCTAAATTCAAGTTTGAAAAACATTTGATTCGTTATTTAAATATTTTGAATTACAGAATAGAATTGAACTATTTATGCACTAATTTGAATTTGGATTCTGTATTTATAGATTTCAATCTCAATCTATGGATTATGGATTCTAAACTCAAATTTGTGATTAGAATATTCAAATTTGAAATACAGATTAGAAATGGATTCGAAATTGGAATTTGGAGTCTACTTTCTGTTCACAATCCATAGATTTTGGATTAGGAAAATCAGCGAAGCTAGAACCGGTTGGCAGGTTTAAAATATATGGGAAGTAATTGTTTTTTTTTTTTAAATGTGAGAAATAAAAAAAGTCTTGTTTCAGACTAGGGCTTGGTGAGAAGTCAGGAGACGCGGAAGTACTGGAACCTATACCTAAGCTACAGAACAAGAAGTGCGTGAGCATCGCCGCGGGGACCAGCAATTCCTTCGCTGTGACAGACTCTGGTAAGCTCGCCTGGGGGTTGCGACCCACGTGTATCTCATGACCTACTTGCTTGAAGAACTCATAAGTAACTTTATCTGTATATGAATTATATTTCCAACTAGCCAACCCGCGCGACTTCTCTACTCTTATGGGTGATGTCATATAGCAAACAATAAATCTTGTTTCTCTATAGGTGAAGTGTACGGGTGGGGAATGGGCAGCGAAGGGCAACTAGGGAGGCATACTTCGATATTTTTTTAAATAATAAAAAAAAAATATTGAAAATTTGAAACATTTTTAAATTACTTTTTCTTGCATTTTCCTAGAGTTGGAAATGAGTAAAATTTATTGTTTAAAATGTTTTATCAGCTTTTCAGTGTAATATTACATGTCAGTGATACATCTTCTTCATTTAATTGTTTATTACCCATGCTAAATCCCACATCTCCTAATTAACAAGAAACTAATATACTAATGTAACAATATTCAAGTACGTACGTAAAATATGTAGATTAATTGTGTAGTAAGCTTATAAATAGTTTACTTTTGCATATAGGAGTGTCCGTTCGGTGAAACCCCTACGCAAGTCATCGTCAGAACGGCGCAGGTTCATATGGTATTCCGTGTATGCGTGGAGCGTCGCGACACTGCTCACGCTGACCATGTTCCTACTCGACCGATATCCTGTCTCCATCGTCTTGGATGCTAATATTGGAAGCGGCACTTGTTGGTTTGGGGCAGGTAAGTTCTTAAATATCTTAACACAAATTCAATACAATGGATGTCTCTGGTAATTGTTAAACTTCTCTGAATGAGACAAAAAGACACTAACGAATACTTTCATGATATTTTCTTGTATCTTTACAAAAATTGGCCTTGTTTTATGCCGTAATTCTCCGTTTATCACTCTCTAAGTGATTATCCTTATATATCTATCTAATTTGATTGTACGGTAAATATACTAATACCTATTTTAATAATTTTCTAGAAAAATAGAAAATGAGTAATTGAATATTCTTGCTTTGTAGACGTAAGTATACCAAACGCGTAGCCCCTTTAATATATTTAATTTATCAATTTATAGTGACTTAATAACAACGTTTAATTTTGTCTCATTTGCAATATTTCTGTGACCGTTATTAAATATTGCAAATAAAATTTGACCCACTTTGAGGTATCGGATTGATTTGAAATTTGGAATTATGAGTAATTAGTACAACTATCCAATTATCAAATAAAAATTTTTTTTTCCAGTACAAAATGCGCAATCAGATTGGCCGCATTACATTTTTTTCGTAATACCAATGGGTATGATATCTTGCACTAACTTTGTGTTATGGTTGCTGACGGCTCGCCACTGCGCTCAAGTAAAGTCTGAAGTTCATCGTTTACAAGCTGGTTCCGTCGGTGAACGCGCTAAGAAAAGATTTCGGATTGATAGAGCCAAGTAAGTTTTATCTTATTATGTAGATTTTTAATATATGGTTCCATAATAATGTTTTATTACGTTACTTTACTTTTTGGTTGGTCTGTCTGAATATCTAACTTAATTGTTTATATGTGAAGTAAGTAATCTAAACTGAAAAAACCATTAAAGAAAAAATCCAAAATTAGTTTAATTGTCATTATGTATAACAATTTGTTTTCCTTATCTTTGTATAAATATTTTTCATGAATCAAGAATATCAAATCACAACTTTTTATATAAAAGAACGAATCCCTTATTAGAGCAAAAATATTGTGGAATCAGAATTTTTAATTCCCTACGTACATAATCGGTTTCTTTTAAATATTTAGATAGAGAACAATAATAGAAGGCGCTTAAACAAAACGGTCAATTAAAAACATATGAATAGTCAATTATTAATTAGACTTTATGTTTGTATATTGACTTTTATTGCCGCCGACTTTCACTGTGTGGGACATAAAAATATAATTAACACTTTCTAAATTATTGTATAAATGATTTAAAGATACTTTATCACTCACTTTCAAGGCATTTGCCTCTGTACGTTTGTCTTTTCTGCTGTACGTTGATAACTTTGTCAATTTCGCCTTTTATCTATATCAATACTAATATTATAAATAGTAACATTGTCTGTTACTCTGTCACAATGAAACCACTGATCAAATTTTGATAATAATTGGTACAGAGACGAGAAAAAAAATAGGCTATGTTTTATAGTGATATAGTGTTAATTTCTCTTATCCTCTCAACTTTCTTGCATTTTGTCCTTTTTATCTCTACTACTCGCTATTGTGTCTCTCTCACTTTCCCTTTAATATTTTGTGGTTTTATTTCAATGATTGTTCGCTACACTTATTCTGATTGACAATGTAAAGATCATATGGCGGTCGGCTAGTTCATCACAACCCTTCGATGGCCCACTGCTGAGCCGGGTCTCCTCCTCAGAATGGTAAGGGGGTTAGGCCATAGTCCACCACGCTGGCCCAGAGCGGGTTGGCAGAGTTCACGCTCCTTTGAGAACGTTTGGGAACTCTCAGGATGCACCAGGTTTCCTCACGATGTTTTCCTTCACCGTTATAGCAAGTGATATTTAATTCCTTAAAACACACATAACTCAGAAAAGTCGTCGGTGTGTGCCAAAGTGTGGGATCAAACTCGGACCTCCCGAGTAAGACATCAAGTCTTAACCACTGCGCTATCACTGCTATTATAAATAACCTCAATCTCTTAGAAAAAAGCATATTCAATAGCAATAGAACTTTCATTCTATAAAAAAAATTACTTTACCAAATTAAATACTAAGAGTAAAATAAAATGTTAATATCCGTTTGTATATAAGTGGAAAAATACAGATAACGTATTATTCAGGTCTCGAAGTGTTCCAGATTCGCATCCCGTTAGGCGGAGAAAGTGGCTGCAGTCTATGCAAATTATGCAATTACCACTTGTACACTTCGTACTTGAAGAAAGCCTGTTGAAATGTATTAAAATACATTATTGACTTGCTCTTGACCATCATTTTGCTGATTAATCATATTTGACCTAGATAATGTAGCTAAATAATTAGTTGTAACTTCAACCTTGAATAACAGTATTAAAAAATAATCGCAATATAATTCAAAATATAAATATTTTTAGTTTGTATACAAATTATATAGGAAATCAAAAATTGCGTTAAGGATCTCTATTTCTATTTCCGTAATCCTTATTAATTATTTTATGGTACTAAAACCTTAAAATTTAAAGATAAAAAAATCGAAAAGTCATAAAAAGTCTGAAACTGTAAAATTTAATTAATTACATTACAAGAAATTTTAAACTCATATAAGTAATGTATAGCGATGTATAATTATAATCTAAATACTTTATAATTAGTATTATAAACAAAAAAAATAACATTTCAATTAAAGAAAACTAAGCAGAATGATCTATATCAGTTACATCATTTCTCTTTACAGTACAGTTATGCGCAGATAGAGCAGCTTTCCATCTAACAAGAATGATCTAACGTGACAAAGCGAAAAAATGATGCCATCCGCCATATTGGTGTGATGGCCGCAAAAAAACTAACGGAATAAAATACCTAACCGCCGAGCGGAGAAAGGCTTTCGATTGTCCCACATTTCACCGCACGCGAATCGACGAAGCAGTGGTATAACACAAGTATTACAAACACAAAATAATTCTAAACCTTAAATGTTAGTGTTAACTGTCAAAATCATTTGGCGGGAGTTCTGACTTTTGAGCCGCTCTACCATAGATTATAACATACGCTCTAACACAACTCGTCTCGTTCTATTATTCGTATAAAATATCGATGTCTCGCTCGTTAGACATTGAAAAAGAAAGCACTGTTTTTGCCACAATTTACGTGAGTATGTCGAAGAAAGCTATGCGAGTATGTAATATTAGAAACGTCGGTTTTATACAGTTGCATTAGTTAGTTGCATAAGAAAATTGCATTTCCCCGATTCACTCAACGACAATGTGATTTTATTTTTAGCTCCATTTCTATTGTCTATGTGACCGTGAAGTTTGTTTGAAAAAATGTCTTAGTATTGATCATACTCGTATTCAATTTGTCGAAGAAAAATTTGTTTTAAAAGTACTAAAGTACTAAAAACATTACATATAGTTTTGGCATTTAAATCTAATAAAAATATTTCTTTCATAAAACATAACGTTAACGATTATCTATATATAAAACAAAGTCGGCTTAGTTAAACCATTTATAACACAAAAACGGCTCGACCGCTTTTGAGGAAATTTTGTATAGAAATGATCTAGAGTTTGAAAAATGAGATAGACTACCTATAATATATCCTGAAAAAAGGCTTTAAGGAATTTAAAGCTATACATAAATACTCGTGATAAAATTCATCCACGCAAAGCCAGGGCGAGATGACTAGTTTTTAATATAAAGAGTACTTGAAACTATGGAAATTGAAGTTTTAAAGTTAATACTTTAGTAAATTAAAACTCTTCTTTTCATATAATATTTATAGCAATATATTCTAAATCAAAAGCACGCATAATTTCATAAATCATGAATATGTAAGAACACAAGATGCGCGGGCGCATGTAGGCGGTTACCACTTCACAATTGTAAATTACAGTATAGGTTGAATCATAAGATTATGTACGATTAACTGTATGCAATACGGTGCTATTACCGCTAAAATACTTATACATACATACATTTTTAATGACGCACCTCTCTTTATCTCTCTAGTAGTATATTGAATACAGAAGTGATCTGGTACATGATTGATGTATCATTTTCATTTGAATGCCATTTAAACTTCATTTATTATTTTTATTGTGATTTTGCTTATAATAATATGATTTTTATTTCCTAAATATAATATTTATCTTACCATATAGATATTTTCAGGAGGGCCAGAAGCTGTAAGAAAAATATTGGAGAATTTTAAATCTCACTAAAAAAACATCTTACTATATTTTTATTGACATAAAGTATTAATTTTCAAAATATTCTATGTAAGCCCCAAGCGGTCAATTATGAGTGACAGTGGTCCACGTTTAAACATAAATATACTAGTCAAAAAATTTGGAAATATCTTATTTAAAATATACAAAATATATAACAGCAAAATATATTGCAGAATTTAAAATTTGAACAAAACAAATCTTATTATATTATGATAGATAAGTAGTGATTTTCAAAATAAGCTATATCAAGTGGAAGAGAGAGAGCGGAATAAAAAAAAAACAAAACATTAAGTTTCAGATTTCCAAATTATTAAACATAGACATAAATTAATCGTCACTTTTCCTCATATCAAAAGATTTAAAGCTCTTGCTGACAATGCGTTAAGAAGCTGTTTACAATAAATAAAAAATGTTGCCATAAATCCTAAGTGCATAATAAATAATTGCCACAAGCTACGTAACAGTCCATTAAGTTGGTACGTGACTTTGAAACTGCAGTATTAACTATAATTTCTCGTCAAAATCAGAAAGCGCGGCAGACGTACACCGGCCAGCCGCTGCTACTATGGAACACGATTACTTTATCATCTTTAAAACCTCTTTATACATTACTGCATAAGTACAACTAGCGCTATATACTAACAGAAAGAAAGAAATTCTTTAGACACAATATTTATAAAAAAATACAACGAGATACTAAAAATAATTGTAGAATTACATTAGGTAACATTAGTAAACCACATATACAGTTGATAAAATATCTGTTAGATATAAAAAAAAGTCTAAATAATTGTAAATAAGTAATAAATATGTATATGAAAAAATGATTTAATTAGGATAATAATTGGAAAATTTTAAGTTTGGGTGCTTTTTGGGATAAATAGATAAAGACTTCTTTGATAAATTATTAATTTATAAAAAAACAAAGAGCATGCAAAGATGGTGATATCGCCAAAAAGACAATCTCTTGGAGAGTTTTTTATTACTATATAGATATAATAACATTATTTTCAACTATATGTATAATTTTATATGTTGAAAATAATTCTTGACTAATTTGTTTTTGTATATTTTCCGTAATCATAAAAGAAAGTCCAAATCTATCTAAACAAGCAATGTAAGCACTACAGAACGATATTCTCAATAAGGTTAGTAACAAAACCGGTACAGAATGTGAGCGAAATGTGCTCAAATGTGGGTCACTGCTATAACGGCCTGCGCTCGATGTCCTCCGTAACGTTACGTGTGGGAAATTAGCTGAATTTGGGACACTTTTTTTCGTTTTATTTACCATTGTTTTCATTATGCACTAGTTTGAGCAGATTTACCGTTACCGCCATAGTTAACTGGAGTAAACTTGTTTTGTTTGGATGGTTCTGTGAACTGATACTGTTGACAGCCAATCATTTATTACCTACTCCATTTGTACTGTAATGCAAAAAATTAGATTCTAGATTAATAATATTTTATCAATTTCTTTTTTTAAGGTTTTTATAGATCTATTAATCACGTATTATTTCGTTTAAAGCATTTTCCTGCTATATATTTTTCTTATGTAGGTCTGACTACTCGAAAACGTCTGAACAAATTAAGATTTTTTAGTTTTTAAGAATATAGAGTAGACCGGGTTCAACTGAAACATTTTTAACCAAATAGCTCACTAGAACCTCATATTAAGCTAAGCGCATTTCTAAATTTATTTTTAAAAATAAAGTTTACCTATCTGACGGTAGGAGTCAATATATATGCTTTTAAAAAGTCGTCCCATATGACTTGAAAAATTCGGGCTACTGTTTCAATTGATCCCGTCCTTCCAGGTCGAGTAATTTTTATAAAACGACTTTGTAAACGACAAAATTTTTAACACTTTTAAATTATTATAAATCATTATAAGGGTTAAATACTTCTTCAAAGTCTGATGCTAAACTAGTCTTAGAAGTGACTTTTGGGTTGTTTTGGATTGAGCAATGTATTCTATCATGGAATGGAAGCAGGATATTATGATGTAAACTAATCATGTTTCCAGTTTAGCAGTCGTCAAAGGCACGGCAGTGGCAGTTAAGCGATAATATTCATACGATGGCAGCGCTGATACAGGTAATCGAGTGGAAGCTCACTTTCCCGAGTTTAGATCTCAGTTGAAATAACTAATACCTATCAATACTGAAAACTATGCTGGACTAATCTTGAACGATATCACTTGGATATAAGAAAACTGACATATGTGAATATGGTAACAGCTGAATCAAATTGAGATAGATCTCGTCAAGAGTTTGAAAAACATTTATTATAACAGTAACATAATTTAGTCTTTTAATAGAAAACATTTGTACCTACTAATTACTAATAATAAATTAGTAATTAGTAGTTAATCTAACAATTGTAACTAGAATTTTGAGATCTAGAAAATATTTAGACTATCTATCTATACAAGTATTTGGTACTAGTTCCGACAGGGCTGGGCTACAAATGACTTTTTCTTGACATCCAATTCAAAGCTAAAAAGTACAAAAGAATTGAACTAGTTTATATTTCCACTAGTTTATTTTCGACCAGTCGACGAAAAGTCGACCCCCGCAACTTCATACGCGTGATGCTCCACTCCTATGGGTCGCAGCGTCATGTTATTTAGCCTATAGCCTTACTCGATGAATGGACTATCCAACACAAAAACAATTTTTCAATTCGAACCAGAACGTTCAAACAAAAAACAAACTCTTAAGCTTTATAATATTAGCATAAATTGGCTGTATTTATGGTTGTGTTGTCTCTAACATTAAATTAACTTAACCATCTCCATAATAAACGTTTGATAATTCCATTTTTGATATGTATAGATTAATAATAATGAACTGTCAAAACATCTACATCCAACTACATGCATCTAGCTCGCAGCTTTCTCTGCAGCGGTGCAGCACAAGCTCGAGCTTACTATCATAACTTTAATAATTAATAAAATAATAATTACTTGGAGCTGTCACTAAGTGATAAGGAATAATTGCATCCTGCAAACAATTGATCTTGCTTTAATTGAACGGAAATTATATTCAGTCTCACGCTTTTACCTCCATTAGATCAATATCAGTATCTGATAATGAGCTGTGAGTTTTAAAATTCGGCATTATAGAACTTTATTCATAAAAAAAAAGATCCTTACTCTTATTATTTCTTCTTTTCAGTTCATCGCCACGCTGAATATAGGCCTATTCTATTGCTCTCTAATCCTTGCAGTCTTGAGCTTTTCGCATCCAGTTGTTCCGCTATCTTCAATCCATTGTATTGGTTGTCTTCCCACGTTTCTGTGACCAGTTCTGGGTTTCTACTCTAGCATCTTTTAACCCATATGTTGTCATTTCTTCGAGTTATAAATCAGACAATGTCTATAAGCTTCGTTCTTCTGCTGATTGAAAATCTCTACGTCTCAGAAAATTATGTAAATCTTATAAACTTTGGCAACTGTGGGCCAAGAAGATAGATAATGTCTCCATTTGATGACACAGAGGCTCAATTGATAAGATATTTTTTTTGGTTAAGATGTATTTTAGTTATAATTTTATGGGAGGAGTTTTTATTTTATAGTTACGCAATGATTAATTATATTTGTCAAGTAAATGATAAGGAATAATTGCAATCAGACAAATGATTTCATTTTGATTGAACGGAAATCATATGCGATTGTATTTAAAAAAAAAATTTAAACGATCTTTCAATTTATTAATTTTTTTTATTCATGTCCATTGTTCGGACAGATTGAGATTTATTTACAACAAAGATTAAAAAAGTAGACCTTTTAATAAAAAAGTTGTCGTCGCAAATTCTTGACTTATTTGATGTTTATCATTATAGTATGGACAGACTATTTATAAATTGTAGAATATTAATAAAATAAACTTCATTAAAATCCGTTCAGTAGTTTTGGCGTGAAATAGTAACAAACATCCATTTATCCATCGCCACAAACTTTCGCATTTATAATATTACTAATAGGAAATAAGATAGTAGGAAGTAGGATCGTAGGATAGGATAGGATGGGCTAGAACAGGACAGGATAGGATAGTAGGAAGTAGGATAGGAAGTAAGTCTATCTTTTAATATGTCATTTTTTTTAATTCATGTCGATTGTTTTCATAGATTAAAATTTATTTACAACAAAAAGTAAAAAAGGTAAAAAGTCTAAAGATTTGCTCCTTCTTTTTATTATTATAAAAACTGTCTTGTTACTGTCGTTTCGGACCTAATAAGAAATGTATCATCATTTCCTACCGGCAAATTTTCCGGTCATGTAATAATAGCGTAAAGGCACCTTTCCGTACGCGTAACCTGGCATTGGCATTGCGTGCGTATACGCAACACTCACACAGAGACACACCTGCGAAAGTGTGACGTATCGTACTTTCACTCAAACTAACGCATCTCTGTAAACACACTATTCATACAGTCGCACACAGATGTAAGTACGATTGAGTAGCAGTGTGAGTAAAGAAAGGTGTTTAGCTAGGTGAAATGGGCACAAATACATAATGTCTGATGGCTGAGTTAAATTAAACGGAACAGGCAATTAAAATAAACGATTGATCGTAGTTTTGCGGTTATGTTCATTTTAAATTAATTTAGACATGACTCGTGTTTTTTTTTGCATTTTATGAAATGGTACTAAGTAGGTAAGAGTTTCTATATGATATAAATTATTAAGTCAATTGAAAAATTACTAATGATTTTTATTTTTATATATCCAGTAGAGAAGTTGCAAATTTACTGACATTTGTCATCATCGCATATTTTTGTTAATATATATGTTCTGTGCCATCAACCATAGATTGTGAAATAACAGTAGTCAATTTTGGCTTTTAATGAATCTTGCCTATTTGTTTGTTATCTAGGGTAAGTTGTCTCTAAATAAATAAGGTCATCGAATTTCTCCTACTTCTCTATGAAATATATTTAATTAATGTTTTTCGTTCTCCACAAAAGCAAATATGTCAGTTTTCAAACGTCATTAATGACAATCATGGCGGTCTCTGCAATTCTTGGAAGATTTAGGAATTTACATTACCGCTCAGTCTCCTCCGTGATTTTTTCAATAAACGCCTAGTCGCCCCTTAAACCTTCCGTCCTTCTTTTTTATTTTTTGTTTTTTTTTACACGACATCTTAAAACTACAGTAAAAAAGCACAAAATCAAATCTATTCTAAACCAACTGTTTTTAAGTGAGTACATAGATGTACTCACCTAACCATTACAGTATAAGTCTTGTCCC
>JAOPUB010000019.1:581399-593157 GCA_027564055.1 Neptis clinioides
AACCCAAACTAACAGTACTACATTGCAAATACATTGAAAGCTACTCACGTGCCCGGAGACTTACTGCAGCGATCTATCCTACACTTTCACTATAATAACTTTCAGAGTTTCCCCTTCAAGAGGACACGTCTAAGACTAAGCTTTAATGCCTCAGCAGGTCAATATATAGGGACATCACGCACACATAAAATCCCCTCTACGAATGGGTAGACGTAAACGACCAATAACAAACGTTTAGCTGACCGGATGTTAATATTATTTTCCACTTTAGTGCTATAGATGGCGCTGGTGTTCTTATTATTCGATATTCGTTAGTTCATTCGATTACTCTCGATACGTGATACTCTATTCGATACTCGATCCCGACATATACATACATGTCGGAGAATAAATTATAGTGAAGTAGTTACAATGTAGATACCACGTGGTTACGTAAACATAACGTTAGAATAGGTTTAGACAGAGAACCTGGACAGTGAAGGTGAATGTTCACATATGTGGCAAGGAGGCGCCTCCCTCAACCTACGCTCTTGGTCGCAAGTCCAAGGCATTTCTTGGTTTCTGTCAGAAAAGTTAGAGATCGTAACGTCTAGTTATATCCTGACCGTAGCTCTTTTTTCTTTTTTTTTAATTTATACTCTAAAATATATATGCCAAAATAGTATTAAAAAAGTTTTGTCTCTCTATATATTTATTCTGGGTAATCTCTGGAACGGCTGGAATGATTTGAACAGGATTTACAGTGACAGATAACTAAGGTTAATGGGAGTAAGTAATTTAAAAAATAAAATAAAGTAGCAATCCTTTTTGTCCGTCTCTTTGCTTTTGATATAGCTTTCATTAATTAAAAAAACCAGCAAATAAAATGAAATAGTAAAGTGATAAAATGAGATTTGAAACTGTTGATTTATTTTAAATATATAAAACTGACAATGGAAAACAGATTTGGGGCATAGTTACAAACCATAAACAATGGACCGCGATAGGGATCGGGATAAACCAAAAAAAAATATATAATCTTATATAATCAATTAATATGTTAACCACAGTTTAAAAATATTGACAATATTTTTGTAGAAAGTGTTTCGTCTGCTGACGGTACCCTACTGGCTAGAAGTTAACGCGATTTAAGTAGAAAGTGCGAAGTTTGGTGATTTTCACTTACGCCCCGCGCCCCTCGCCCCTCGCCCCGCACTCGCCCCGCTCACTTCACTTTCACACTGCAATGCTTACAACTTTTTAACCTACAACTTTAAAGTTCAATTACATTCAATTTGTTGTTATAGTAATATTATTAGGTGAAACTATTTTATAATACAACTTCTAAAGAATCAGTTCAATTATAAAGAAATATTTATTAATTAATTTATTTATTACTTATCTCTTAAAAGAGATCTCTTCCAGAAGCCTTGATATGTGGGAGAGCACTATTAGAAATGCGGTGCAGGCACAGTAAAAAGAAATATAAAATAAATAAATTACATACTTACAAACATGTACACATTAATGTATAATATATAAGTATAAATACAAATAAATTAAATACACAAATAAATATATGAAACATATATACATAAATACAATAATATTACAAAGAAAGGGATAAAAAGTGTCTTTTCAATCTGAGTTTAAAAGTAAAAGAGGTTGAACTATCTGCTTGTGTATATGTGATGATGAAAAATATTTCCTGTATATATAGTAAAGTTTTAATTCAGCTCTGAGTCACTTTTTAGGTATTTAATAAACATTTGAAATTTATTCTAACAAATCTTAAAGTTATATTGTCTCAAACATATAAAGTGTATTCCAAACATCATCTACAAGTTATTTAGAATAAACTAGTCGACCCGCGCGATTTCATTCGCGTCATGCTCCGTTCCTATGGGTCTTACCGTGATGTTTTAAAGCCTATAGCCTTCCTCGATAAATGGACTATTCAACACTAAAATAATTTTCCAAATCGAACCAGTAGTTCCTGAGATTCCGCTTTATAATATTAGTATAGATGAATTAAATATTTTTTCATACAATTTTTAATCAATCGATTTAATCGACATAACCACAAAGTATAGCTATAAGTACAATAAAAACCAAAATATACATATGATGACGTCACACATACGGCCTAATAAGATAATGCCTTTGCCGTTTGTTAAAGCGAAGACATATCGCATATCAACCGCATATGACGTCATTTGGCGTTTACGTCCTTTTAGAATAGATTAAATTTCAAAATTGATTTTAATCATCACCAGATTTATACAGATTAGATTAAATCATACAAAATAGATACGAAATTAAAAAAATAGTTTAAAATAACTTTAAAAGTCCAAAGAAATGTTTCTGTATGTTCACATAAATACAATTGTATTCAATACATAGTTCGTATTCAATTAACCGTATTTACAATACAAAAAGCCTCGGCGATGAAAATATAAATTTTATTTAACAAAATTGAACGGATCCGAGTATTTCTTGTACAAATTTTAATATCTTGGAGGTAGATAGCTATTTATATTTTTACCCCCTCGTTTCTTTTGGCGATTATTATTCTGTATTCCGATGGGGTGGGGGCGCCACCCGCGGACTCTTTCCTTTTTGCTTCTTAAGTCCATCTTGAGAGAACTGTGGCGTGCCTGGAATAGATGTTTATATTCATTAAATTATGAAATGAATTTTCATGAAATTTTGAATGTACAAAGTAAATTCGGCTATTGATAATAATGTTATATTATAATAGCTATGAAGATTTACGGCACAAATTAGTAATCAGTTTCAATCCAAAATCTATGGATTGTAGATAGAAAATAGAGCCCGACTCAAATTTGTATGAATAACTTAAATTTCGAATCTATTTCTAGTACGTAATCAAAAATCTTTGAATATCGCTTCGAAAATATATTCCAAATTAAAACATTCTGGACACAAATTTGAATATAGAATCCATTTTCAACAAATTTTCCTTTGAAATATATATTTGAAATTCAATCCATAATCCTTAGATTTCGGATTGCAATTGAAAATTTAAAGAATCTTTTCCAAAGTTTTTCAATATAAATTACGTAGAACGGAACACCGCGTTTATGCGAAGTAGGTACTAAACCTAGAATAATATAGTAGCGACCACATAAATTTACGTATGAGAAAAAAATAGTTGAAAAATCACGCATTATGAGTATAATGCGTGATTATATTGGCAGTTTCATCACTGATGTTTTCTATTTTGCATAAGAACCAATCGCGTATGCCGCAATACTCTCACCCCTTGCTTCCCACAGACATTTTAGAAAAATAATCTTTAAAAATTGCAATAAAAACAGTTGTTAATTGGTCTAAAAATGATGTTAAATATTCCTCAGCGACGCGAAGAATAATTTATTTAAATTAATTGTTTCCAATAACGTCTCCACGACTCGCTCTATTCCCTGGTTCTGTCACTTACCCCTTTCAGTGGAAAAACCGTGGCACCTACCCGGAAGGGGATACGATATTTAAATATAAGAAGAACCCCCTTTTTTAAAGGGGGCCTCCCCAGATTTATAGATCTGGCCTCGACTGCGTAATTACTTATCTTTGAGAATACAAATCAATCGAGTTTTAGATAGGTTTGTATTTTGTTAATCGCAAATCTCTTTGGTTGGGTGAAAAATGTTTTGGTTAGGGATAGATGTTATTATCAATACAACTTGATGATGTTTGTTGGTTTGTCCATCTATAACTCTATAACAGATGAATGTGTTATATTGTATAAAGATATCTTGTTAGTTAAGTTTATTAACTACCCGAATTCATTCGCATGATGCTCCATTCCTACGGGTCGCAGCGTGATGTTCTATAGCCTAACGCTTTCCTCAATAATTGGACTATCCAACACTAATATAATTTTTTAATTCGAATTTGTAGTTCCTGAGATAAGTGCGTGCAAACAAACAAACTCCTCAGTTTTATTATCTATACCAATATTATAAAGCTGAAGAGTTTGTTTGTTTATTTGAACGCGCTAATCTCTGAAATTACTGATTCAAATTAAAAAAATCTTAGACCCATAAGAATGGAGCATCATGCGGATGAAGTCGTACGGATTATAATATTTAGTAAACTTAGAGATAATATTTTTTTATTTATTCAAGAATATATTGATTTCAGTAATTAATAATCTATCTCAACCCGAAATCTATGGATTGTAGATTGAAAATAGATTCTCAAGTCAAATTTCTATTCTTATATTTAAGCATATTTGATAGAAAAGTAGATAAATTTACGATGTATTAAATACCTTAAAGTCTTATCAAAATATGTTCAGTAGTTTTCCATGAGAAGAAAAAAACCTTCAGCAATAAAAAAAAGAATAATATTATATAATGTCAGTAAGTAAGTAAAGTTAAAACTAAGTTCAAGTTTTGTTAAGTTTAAGCGGATTGTCAGATCTTTATATAAATATTAATGTCTTCAAACAGTTCTTAGTAATAAATAAAAACACTAACGACCCGCCCTCGACTTGCTTTGTCTCTGGAATTATTTTACGACCCATAGGAATGAAAACTACTATTAGAAATTAACCTCTATAACTATAACTAGCTTAAGGAGCAGATTTAAAAGGTTTTTACCTACACTGCTTGATTACATTGATCAACATTTCATTACGACGATATTACTGAATAGTTTATTAATCAGCCCTCGCTTCCCTTTGAATTTAATTACTTAGTAATTGAGTTAGATATAAAACATTAAACAAAACTCTACGCTGTTTATTTGTTTACTATTAAACCGATTTTCATGCGGTTTTCTCTAATAGATATAATGATTTATCAGGAATAGGTTTTTTTCAAATATTTCCTTGCTGGAATTTTTCTGACATTACTAGTACAAGGTAAATTCTATTTCCGCGTCTGTATATCCTTTTGTATTTATATTCTTAGATCTTTAAAACAACGCAACAGATCACGATGCGGTTTTCACTAATAGATAGAGTAGTTTATCAGGAAGATTTGACCTTTTAACGCTCAATTGAAATATTTTTCCCTTTTACAAAAATCGTTATCGATAAGTCTTCGTTTATTTACTCTTATGGTCAATAGGAAGAAATATTTTCCAGGAAATTATAGGAAATCTATGCACCCTGCTATGTTTTACCTCTCTTAGTTTCTCTCTTACTTTACACCCAAAATAGCTAAAATACGGTGTTGTATTCCCATATTTAGTCTCAGCCATCTTATCCTGTCCTGTGTCCTGTAAGGGTTAAAAACAATTTTTTTTTTAATCTTGTATGTATTAGTTAAAAAAACAATAATTACCAGGACAGGTCATTAGTAGACATTATAAAATTATTTTTAAACTATCCATTAATAAATCTGTTACTGTGCTTAGTAAAGTAATTAAATCCTATGTAAATATTCAATTAGTAATTCAAAATATAGACTTTTATATAAAACACAAATCCCTTTTGTTTGATATCGGTAAAATGTTTAGAATGCTAATGTAAGTCGGGTGGTTTGTTTGATAATTACTTAATACTGCTCGTTGTTTCATTACACTCGTTATGGGGTTTTAATCACTTATTGCTACTATATAACATAGTATATATAAGAGATAAATCACCTGCCCTCGCTTCGGTTAGGTAATAATAGAATTCTAAGTTTAATTATGCTACAAAGCATTTTATTTGGAAAAGAAAGTGCAAACTATATGTATACATTTTTAAATTATGAAATAATTATTTGTCATTTATTCACACAAAAATGGCTGAATAAATTTAAATAAAATTATACATACAGATACTGTATATCCTAAATTATTAGATAAGTTACTTTTTATCCCGTAAATAAGTTTTTATCCAGGAACAAAACTTCATTATTATGCGCATGAATTAAAATTGAATGAATATTTATGTCGGAGAGTAAGTATGTCTATTATAAGTTATTAGAGAAGATTTTTTTAAAGAATTGGTGATTAAGTGAGTGAGAATGATTTTAAAATAATTTTAAAATTAATTCTAAATCTAATTCTGACGTTTTTTCAGGACAAAATCGCAGTTTGAAGGAATTTCACTCTATCAATGCCTACTTAGGTATTTATTAAAGTTTAAAAAAGTAATTGTTAGTAATAGAGGGATCTAATAGTGAATTTAGGATTTAAAAATTATTTTTAATTAAAAGGAAATGAATAAATCCTGAGTTTGGTCTGTTAAAACTGAAAACTCCGTGAAGTAACCACGAGCGCGAGCGCCGCACCGTATCGCTTTATGACGCGTGACCGATTAACGTTTGTGTCTACTTTTATAATGTCTTTTTAAACTTAAATATTTAACTAACTTTGATTTAAAATAAAAAGAATCTTAACTTTGCTATGTAATTACGTTTTTAAATAACTATAATTTTTTTCTGATATCTCTACTCACTATAAGTAAAGTCTCTTTCCGCACCTTTAAATTTTTAAAACTATGCCACCAATCTTGATGCGGTTGTCACTAATAGATAGAGAGGTTCATGAGGAAGGTTTATATGTATAATACTATACACATTATTACATACTATAGTAGAGAAACCATGTGAAGCTGATGCGGGACGCTTGTACAATCTATATGAAAGTTTATACCTTTCTCTTATAGACAGAAAAATAAACAAATAATTTAAAAATATTTTTTGATTTTGGTGTTACAAAAATTACTCTTTTATCTCGAAGGAATTAAATTTATTCCGGGATTTATCTAGCAGAATATCTTCAATGCAAAAATATGCGGTATTTAGTATATCTATAGATTGGTTTGAGAATATAGATAACTACTACCAAAGTTCTGACATTTCGGCCACTATAATACTCCAGAATTTGTGGCCGCTCTCTTGGTATGGGACCGGCCACTGTGGCCGATGTGGGTCGGGAGCGTTTCATTCATTCAGTTTAAAGTTATTTAGTAACTAGTAAACCTTCCATTTGCAAAGCTATTTTGAGAACTTTATATGTTGTCAAAGGGAATGGCTTGTGCGAGCTAAATTGGTGTAAGAGTAGCTATTAAAAACGCTGTTAGAAACTTGAGTTCTAATTGGACTACTTACGTCGCAAGTAGAGTAATTGGGTTATTTGAACAGTGCATATGCTAAATCTGAAAGTTTCTGGTGCCTTTTATTTCCTTCTTTTCTGAATCAAGGTCTTTCTAAAATGCTTCAGTTGATTCGGCACTAGCTTTATTTAGAATTCACTTTGGAGGATTCTGCAAATTACTATTTACTGTCCCTCATTAGCAAGGTTTTTAGGTCAGCAGGTTTCAAGTGGTTGCATCTTTTGTTGTCGCAGTTAATCAGTATTTAGGTCAGCAAAATTTGAATGCTAAATATTGTTGTCGTTTATCTTTTTTCTCTTCATTTTTAACTATTTAATATTTAAACATAAATCTATCTTTTAAGCGTGTCCAGCCAAGTTCAGCAGCTTCCTAATTAACGTGCATAAAATCTGGTACATTTATTAAAGTTTTCACATAATAACTAAAGTATATTTGTCTAATCAAATTATGTTCGTAAGTTACAGTTGCCTGTTTATTATTAAGATAATAAAATGCAGTAATATAAAACAAAATGTGTACAAAGACGAGCTTATTCCAGTTAAGAATCTCTTCCAGCGAACCTTTACATATTTAAAGGACAATTAAAATAGGCAAGACAGTAGCAGATTCAAGACAAATTTGTATGTACTATAACAAAAACAAAGCATATAATAGCAAAACAAATTGCATTAATTACTTATCTCTTTTAATTTATGAATTTACCCTACCTCTTGGGTAACATTCTGGTTGTACCAAGAAATTACGATGTTTAATTATGATGCTGACAACACTGATTTGAGTGAAAGTACTATCAGTATGGATACCAAACCAAAATAAATACGCCGTCACGACAGAAATCATTATTATTCCATCACAACTTTTCTAGCAATAACGCTGAAGGTCTTAGTCTAAAGTATAACCACCAGGATTAGCCAGGACGACATAATGTCCTGAATATGGACCATAATTTCTTCTTATAATTAATAATTTGTTTTAGAACATTGAATATTTTTTAGACCGAACTTGGCTCACATTTTGACCTTTTTGGAAGATTGCCTCTAATATTTAAATTGTTTATTCATGTAATATAAACAGATTCAAGTTTTGATTGGCTTCCACAAGTAATATCAATAAGATTAGAGTCTCCTTTGTTTGTTTAATCTATATCGAAAGATAAAGTTTCCTCATAACCCAAGTTCATGGATCCAATAAATATCTTCGTAGTTTACTCAGCGGGTATACCATACCACGCAAAGACTATTCATCTTGATTTGAACCTTTAATAACTTATTATTTGCTAGTTTTGTTTGTTTATTAAAGAAGACAGGCAACTTGTATGGAGGTTGAGAACCCAAATTTTTTTTTCACGTTCATCAATGAAATTCCCTGATACGTGTTTCACTTTGGAATACAGAAATAAAATATTTGGACCTTACCCTCTAAAAGTTTGGAATTAAGAGATATAATAAGAAAATGAAAAAGTGAGGTTTACGGGAGCGTTACTTTATCGATAATAGTGAAATATAGTGTAAATCTAATAGGACTATAAGTAAAAGCAATGTTATATTTAAACTGTTTAAATCTCAAAACCTTTTTAAGATTCTGATTCTGACACTTACGTAAATGAATCGAAGTTTGGAAAGTCTTTTACGTTTCGTTTTTGCACCTAAAACGATGTTGTGTTAATGCCGTACCTTCGATTCCCTTCTTTAAAAAATATGAGATTTTAGGAGTGACATCCTTTATCCATATGATATATATTCTATATATTTATCAGTGTGAATGGTTATAGCAGTCATCTTTCCGGTTTCATCAAAAATCGGCCCGTTTTTTAAAACAAATTTTGAACTTCAAAACCAAAGTTTTAAAAATGGCTGGACATCATAAATGAATTCTGGTATCTTGAATACCCACAAAAGACTTGTCTTAGAAATATATAAACTTTAATTTTCGTTCATTGACCATGACGTAACAAACTAAATTTTTATTACATTAAGTTTCATCATAATATTGATTATTCTGACGTCCTATTTCCCAGTACGTATGATCCAATTTTGGCAACACTATCACTAGACCTAATCGATATCCGATAACCTTTGCCAACACTGGAATACCCATAATCCAAATATATGATGATTAATGACTTCATTTTAAGGAGCAATATTTTACTTTATCCCCCGGGTTCGATCCCCGGCATCTCCAACTTTTATTATTTTTTTCTTTCCTTTAATCAATATACTGATAGCAGTCAAAGCACTGATCTGTTTTTGATAAAAAAATTTAACGATAACTAACTTTTTTAGTGATTATTTAAATTCATAAAATATCTTGCAAAATAACAGATGCTTTCGCTATCTTTTAAAACAAACACGGGACGTGCCATGTGACGTCATCCAAATATATTTAACTTAAGCTATGAAACAAATTTAGTACTCACTTCTTTTAGTCCGGCAACTTTATATACTAAATTTGATCCTTCAGTTTCATGGACCCGCCGCTGATGTTTGTGAGCAAAATACAGGTAAACGTTCTACTCGAATAGTTTTTCGCACCAAACCCTATAGAACAAGATGGGCACTGAAACCGCTTTTTGATGATGCCGGCAGTCGAAAATTTCCATTTGACATGTGGCAAGTCTCTTAGACCAGAGCGATTCGGCTTGAAGGACAAGATGATCTTTTGGTCCTTCTAGCCGGATGACTGTTAAAAATAATAAAATTTATAATATTTAAATTCCATTATTAAAATATTTTTTTTGTTTTGATCTAAGGATGCCTGTTAAACCAGAATATTCGCCTCAATACGAGCTGGGCTACGCTTTCCAGTTGTTGACCATCTGCATGAGTGCCTACATGTACTTCGGTGTTGACAGCATCGCATTGTCCATGGTTATCTTCGCTTGTGCCCAACTAGACATTATCAAAGATAAGATTTTAAACGTTAGCGTATTTTTCTCTTTGACTACATTTAAACTAAGCATTAGAAAATTAAAACATCCAAAATATTTTTACAGTTAAAATCAGTCCCAAATAAAAACAAAGACAACATGGAAAGGAAAGAAATAATAGCAGACAACAATAAAAAGTTAATAGAGTGCATAAAACAACATCAGGCTATTGTTTCGTGAGTATTTTCAGTGAAACATATATGGCTTAACCAAAATTGCTATTTTTTAATATTATTTTTGTATGTTTTAGATTTACAGAGCTTGTTGAAAACGCCTATCACACGTTTTTATTATTTCAACTTGTTGGAAGTGTTGGGCTTATCTGTATGTCTGCATTAAGGATATTAGTAGTAAGTGTAGTAGAATATGTTTCTTATAGGGCTTTTTCAAAACTTAGACTATTCGTAATCGACAACATTTCATATTTTTAATTTATTTATTTGATTATATTAATGAAACTAGAAGAAAAATGAATGTAGACGTATTTTTTATTTTTTCAAAATATGAACCCGTAAACGACAAATGACGTCACATACGGTAGAATAGTGATATATATGTTTTAGTTTTAACAAATAATGTTAAGGCATTATCTTGTTACGTCGTATATGTGACATCATGACATGTATTTTGTATTTAATATTTTTTCTCCGAAACAAATGAACAAAAAAATCATTTTTTTTTTAAATTCACAGCAGATAAACAAAAAAACAGTATTTTTGTTTTAAGTGCTTAACATATTTGAAATGTTGATACTTTTATTACTAATTTTATTCATTTTATTGTTATTGCAAACCGAACAATTGATGAAGGAAAATTGAGAAACAAAAATTTGAGATACGAAAATGTATAAGATCAAGTTAAATTAGGTTAAAATGATTAAGTTAATGGTAACCCACCTTTAGGAAGAAAAGATAATCCAATACATAATATAGCACTCAACATATACGTTAAAATCAATATCCTTTTCCTTCCAAATTTATCCAATATCAAGTAACATACGACATTCGCTGGCATTTCCACAAAGGCGACCAACATGAAATTTACATATCTGTTACCGGCTAAAGAAACCGAATTAATAGATAATCCATAATAAACAAAAGTACAAGTTATCCACATGTAAGAACAAACCAAAACCCTTTTACGAATCTCCCTAGACCTCAATAATTTAATAAATACAGCCTTTGACACGTTACTCGTTTTTTTATCATCAATATCCTTCAACGAATTTAGCGTCTGCTCCGTTATAACGACGTTATTCATTTTTGCAGCTTTTCGAATAATTTTAATGGCTTTCTCGTGTTTTCCTTTGCTGAGCAACCAACGTGGGCTCTCGTTTAAAATAATAAGGTAGGATAAGACGAATAGTGCTGGTGTGTACATTATCCGCAGCATATATCTCTAATTCTGTAAAGACCACGCGAGCCCCGCGAGAGTCATCAGGCCAGATATGTAGGCGAAATTAATGAGGGTATTTCCAAATACACGGCCATTAGGTAGCACCAGTTCCATCGCTGAAAAAAATACATTTCAAGTGTTTCGTTACCGTAGCTCCATTTAATCATTCAGATGACTTTAAAACTTTTTAAGCCTAAATCCAATTCTCCTAAATTTTGATTACTAAAGGCAACTTTTCTGTAACGATTAGTTGGCTAGTAGTTTCATAGAATGAATATTGACTATCTCAGTTAACACATTTACTGGTTAATGTCTTGGCTACCGAACTTCTTCTGCAAATCATAAAAGAGAATAAGGAAATAATAAATTATTTAGATATT
>JAOPUB010000019.1:701184-711950 GCA_027564055.1 Neptis clinioides
CTCACAAAATGTAAAATTATATTTTGATACAAAATCGATGTTCATTCAAGCGTCAGGTAGAATGTTTATAGTACTTGTGCTTTAATTTATTTGTTAATACACCTAGACCACGAATTATTAACTACCTTCGTATAAACGTAAACCAGAAAATCAATCCCAAAGAATTCACTAATTCCCTTAGTCACATTATTCTTTATTATCGAGTTATTCACTCAATCATCAAACAAACGCAAACTGACTCACTCATTAGCCGATTTTTAAGCTTTTTTTAAAAAAAAGGGGAACACTAAACTCCAAGTCAATTAAGTATTCCTTGACTCATTCCCACTCTTTTATAGGAACCTTTCTTGTAATCAGGAGAAAAGTATCCTACTCTCTAGTAAGAGTATCTCAAATCTCTCAAAAATATCTTAGGTTGGTGAAACAAAATAAAGAAAAATAACCTTTAAAATATTAGTGTAGATATAAATCAAGGAAAAAGTTCCAAGGTGTTTGAGAATAGAAGTGTTTAACTGTTTACAATAGTTAAACTTTTAATAGGTTATCAGTAACACTTAGCATTCTAAAAACTACTCGTAGTTCGCAAGATCAATATCGCACGAACGTACAAAGTATATGCAAATGCGGACTTTCCAAATATCCCGGTTGTTTCGCAAACAATTTGTAAGGCAAATTTTTAGTGTGACGGCGCCCGGATTTCCTTCCCGAGTTAACTGTTCCTCTCGCCGGATAACCGGTGTAAATCTTACATTAGTACACTATACACTACACACCTGCAGGATGTTGGGGTTACTTACATTTACACTAATATTAAGTAAAACTGAGCTGGAACTTGGAGTTTCAGCTCCTACCAACTCCGACGAAAAATCATTATCAATTTTAATGTATAGATAAATGTTTGAAAATTATTGTTTTTTTTTTTCGAAAATAAACCAAGATTCTACGAGCTAAATGATTTAAAGTTATCTTTATAAACTCTTAGATACAACGCTGTATAGGTACCTAGTGCCTACTATATGCAGATGAAGGTTAACTTATCGATTAAATAATATTTATTTCATGGAAGAATTTTTGTATCAAGTATCTATCTGTTTTCTTCTACGTATCATCTTTAAGTACCTATCATTTCTGGAACTTCCCTTTCCTGCTTCCTTTCTGGATTAATAGGTACTTATTTGTAACTCTACTGTTAACTGTTAGTGGTTTTTTAAGCTTATCATTATGAGATTATTGTAATTAATGTAAATCAGTGTTTTAGACTATTTGATTATGATTTAGGTATTCCTATTTTTTACTATTATAGCTGCCATTATTTCAATATGATTCTGGCAACACTGAATTCCACTACGATTCCACTGAAGCGCTTATTTTATGATTATGTAAAATTGTAGTAATTTTAAGTATTTTTACATATTATTCCAACCATTGTAACAAGTACCGCATATCTCGGTATGGATAAGCCAGCAATAACTCGCCGGTGTTGGTGTTTTCGCGCATTCTTCCCGCGCCGTGTCGCGCCGCGCCGCTGCCGTGTTGCGCCGCACTCGCTAACTTTGTCGCCGATCGTGATTCCTTCTATTTAAATATTCTTATTTATTACTGTTTTTTAATTTGAGTTTAAAGATTAGATTATCACAGTCATGACAAAAATCTGTTATATTTATATTAAATTATCGATATTAATACTAATTAATTAATTGTGTCTCTATCAGGAAACACTGATACATCATTGCAGACAAAATATTTTTATTTATTTTATTATGGCAACAAACAGTAATTAGAAACTACTAGACCGATTTTGATAATTCTTTCACCAATCAAAAGCTTTCACGTCCTTTCCGGGTAACATAGGCTATGTGGTGTTGTCATATTTAAAATAAATAAAAAGATATGGCCATCTAAGGGCCATAAAGTGGCAATTCTATCATTTGGAGATTATCTCTGAGGGTACTAAACCGACTTTGATAATCCTATCACAGTGCAGTGTTGCCATACACTGAAATCAATAAATATATGAAATTAATAACAGTGCCGAAAATGCAAACTAAACTTTATACGATTATTTATTTTATTTATTTATTTTTTAATTAAAAAGAGTGGCTTAAATTAAAAGCTATAAATCTTTCATTTTAATTAATAGTTTGCTTTTGAAGACTTCAGAAGAAAATAAAAAGAGATCTAGACCTAGACTTAAATATTATCTGACTCAAATTATATCCACTCTATCTTTAAATTTAATGTCTGCTTATTATCTACGGATTGAATAAAATAAAAAAAAGTGCTAAGTAAAGTCTTAGCAAGCGATCAGTGTTCTTGGTTATTAGTTTTTTTTGGAAATTCAGAATAAAAAAAGGTAACGGAGGAAGTGAGAATAGTGCTCAATACAAGAACTTCTGAAAGATCTGAAGTAAAGTAGCTATAGCTCGCACCACGTAAGTATAGGTTTGAACTTGATTGTGCTAAGTCATAGTTAGGGGGTTTTTAGAGGGTCACGGGGAGCCACAGCAGTGCGGCACACGCGATTGGTTCTTATGCTACGTTTTAGTCTCCGCGCTTCTGCCATTTGTCAAAATAGTAAACGTCATGGATGCCAATGCAGTCCAACAGTACAGTCATAATTCACAATGTTCCCTCACTGCTGTAATCATAAATGAACAATATTTTAATATCAATAACCTATCAGTATGATAAACGATATTTTATTTGACAAGAAACCAATATCAATAAATCGATTCGATATCGACCTACCCCAATAAATCGAAACACAAAGAGGCAGCAGGTGTGGGACTTAACACATGTCTTGGGCACGCGCTCGGCAAAGAATATCAAGTAGAATTAGATAAGTACAGATAGTTCAATTCACTACTAGTCAGAAGAAGGATATGGATTTCTTAACATAAAAGATTTGGAAATTTTTGTTCCTGTTCGTCTGTATTTTTTTTAAGAAAGTCATATTATACTCGACACAATACTTTTTCTACTTCTCAATGTTAGCTTCTTTAAATTAACAATTTAATTTTTAATTCACAACTTAATATTTTTAACATACTTATTTTATTATATTATATGAAACTAGAATAAAAATGAATGTACACGTATTTTTAATTTTTTTTTAAAATGTGAGCCCGATAATGGTTAATATCAAGTTTAAATATGATCTATTCTAAAAATACGTAAACGCCAAATGACGTCACATATACTTTTGACTAGTGTTATGTCTGCTTTAGCAAATACTCCAAAGTCATTATGGTGTCATTCCGTATATTTGACGTCATCACATATATTTTAGTTTTAATTTTTTTTCTCCGAAACAATCATAAATCTAATTCTAAATAATTTTTTTTAAGCTCACCACAGATAAATAAGGAAACAGTGCTTTTTTTAAATGCTTAAACTTTTTTTAAATGTTGTCAATTTATAATGTTTTCTCATGTAATTAATTTATTTACAATTCGCAGCGTCACACAAAATATTTTTTTTCTGATTACAGCGATAAAATCGAGATTCTAAAACAATTTATTTTTAATACCTAACAGAAAGTAAAATTAAAATCAAGCATATAGAGCTACAATATAAAATTATCTTATGTCTAAAAAAATACAAACGGATTGATAATCTTCTTTTTTATATAAGTTGAAAAGGATAGTTAACTGTTAACATCTGAAGCTATGTTTAATCTATGATAAAAGCTAAATTGCTGTTGAAATTTTGAATAAAGAATCAATTTCAAAATACTTAAGTACCTTTTTAGACACAAAAAAGTAACAAAGGTGACATACTTAACCAACGAAATCAATATTACAAAAGTTACTTAAATTTATACTCTATGTTAAGGAGGAAAGATTTACTTTCGCTTGACATTTCTACAGGAAATATTTTTTTACGAAAGCTTTCGATTTTTGTATTGATTTCGAATATATTTTTGAATATTAAAATTTGGGGCGGAAGTTGTTGATTTAGTAGAAAGTGAAAAGAATCGATTTGTTTGTACAATCGAATGGTTAAGATTTATGACAGGTAAAAAACATCCCTATTATGTCAAAAATCTGTCATAATATTTTTTCATCGGAACTTCGGATAACAATCTATGAGTCTTATTTGTTTTTATTTAAGAATATTAGTTAAAACAGTGTTTACAGATATGAAATTATAGTCCACTATTCTTTTCTTGAACAAGATGTAAACAATTACGAGTCGATCAAAAATATGATTTCACTTTTGGCATTTATACTTCAACATCAATTCAACATTATCTTGGAAATCGGAAACTATGTTGCCACAAAACAAAATATTTTGTATTGTCGAAAAAATATCTAAAATGATATGCAGCACACACCGTAGTACCAACCGATATGGTTAAAAGCCCATATGTCCCATTGGTAATATAAGAACAGCAGCCGTCACATAAGCGAAATTCCGCGACGCTTACTATTTTACCCTTATTATTTTAGTGATTTTTGGTTTCCAGCCATCTCGAGGTGTATGTGTTGCCGATTTATCTTATTGTCTGGCAAGTGGCAACATTATTTTAAGAATATAAATCTTGTATTTAATCTGTGATATAAATTATAAAAGTTAAAGTATTATATTGTGCTTTGATATTATGATTTGTGATGAGAAATGCTTGCGGTGAAGGTTATAATGGGAAATAATATAAATAAAAAAACAAAATTTGATACTTAAAAAAAATAACTCACATCACAACAACAATATGATCGAAAAAATGAATGAGAAAAATTATAAACCTACAGAATGGGAGACCGGGAAAGGTTTGAGAGAACCAATTAAAGCGTTAGAGGTTGATTAATTTTGTGTTTTACTCTATTTACCATAATGTTTTCTAACTGCGTCTTTCTTCAAATATTTTATTTATTTCAGGACAAATGGAAACTTGTTCCTTCATTTCTCCAAGTGAAAGGATTAGTAAAACAGCATATTGATTCCTTTAATTATTTTATAAATGTAGAAATTAAAAAAATTGTTCAAGCCAACGAGAAGGTGTTTTGTGATTCAGATCCACTTTTTTACATTAAATATTTAAACGCTTATGTTGGAGCACCAGATTTAGAAGAAGGCTATAATGTAACCAAACCAACCACTCCACATGAGTGTCGACTAAGGGATATGACATATTCTGCACCAATAACTGTTGATATTGAATATATCAGAGGCAATCAAAGAGTCATTAAAAATAAACAACTAATCGGAAGGTGAAAAGCTTTTGTTATAATATTTCAAAATAGCTAGATACAGATGCATATATGAGAAATGCAAAGTATTTTCTAATATAAAAGATTGTCAATTATACCGAAAAATTTTATTTATTTTAAGAGAGAGCAAATAATGTTCAATTAACTAGGTTCCATTTTAAAATTTATAAACTTATTTTTGTCATCATTTTCATTTTAGAATGCCACTGATGTTGAGGTCTTCTAATTGCGTTTTAACTAATAAATCTGATTTTGAACTAGCACAGTTGAATGAATGTCCACACGATCCTGGTGGTTATTTTATTATTAGAGGTAAGTATTGATAAAACCTTTTTCAATTATATGTGTTATAGAAATACTAACTGAAAGGGTCTTACCGTGTTGCCATACATAACCTGCACTAGAATCTTTTTTGACCTTAGAGTGTACATTATTCTGTTTATTTTTAGAATAAATTTTTTAACAATTATAAAGCCTATACCATAAACAAACCATATTAGTTTTCGAGATATAGGGATTTAAACCTGAAGCTTTAAGTCTAATAATATAAGAAAGTATTATAGATGTTAAAATTATTTCAACGGCTACTAATTATACTCTTATTGTGTATTTTGATCAAAAGTTTTCTACCAATTTTAATGCTGAAAAATTATATTTGCAAAATTTGATGTTAATTTAGAACATAGAAATATTAATTCCTCAACTATAATGCGTAGCAATTTTATTAATATGCGATGCTATGTGATAAGTCTATCACATCTAAATTACAAAAGTTTCATGTTGGATGGTACAGGATTTGGACCCGCGCTATAGAAAATTAATGAAATATTTTTAAAATAATTATATAATTGTTTATCAGTTTTCTAGTTAACTCTTTTTGATTATTTATCGGAGATATAGTCAATGAACATAATTTAATAGTATTGGGGAACCGATTTCCTATCACCAAGGTGTGCTAGGTTATTCTCCTCTTACGACATGCTCTCCCAGCGGCAAAGAGGAGTATCCCGTAGGAGGGGCACGACCAGTGCCGTAAATAGGGCCGTGCCACCGTTGCCCAGGCACAAGGCGTAGGGTCAGGGGGGCGCAAGGATTGCCAAACCAGGCAGGACTCTACTTATTCCGTTTACTTGTAGGTTTCAGCTGCGCCCCTAGTGCTCGATACTAACACAAGTACCTACATACCAGTAACATCAAAACCGTCTGTTAAATTTAACAATATATTGCGCTCATTATGGTCAAACATTAACTAAAACTTTAGCTGAAAATAGCCAAAAAATAATTTGTCGCCCTAAGACTGAGCAGAAGAAAATCTTTTGGGGACAGAGTTGCACAAGAAGTTCACGATTTAAGTACTAATTCGAAGAATCCTGACGAACTATATAATGGACTGTATATAATAATAATATTGCTCCTACCTCACCTAGCTTTTTAATAATTGTGTGGATACAGTACCGTTTCCTAATTTATGAAGCATGGTAAAGATATACCATTGTTTAAAAATGGTGAAAAGAATCCCGGCAACTACAGACCTGTCTCTATAATACCATCACTAAGTAAAGTTTTTGAAAAAATAATACTAAATCAATTTTTGGAATATTTTGAAGCAAAATATATTTTTCATAGTGAGGAATATAGATATACTGACTGTAGGTCAACAAGAGATGCAGGAGTTGAACTCCTCACTCATATTTACGACGCGAGAACAAAGCAAATTTGTGTATTTTGTGATTTGTTCAAGACCTTTGATTGTGTAGAAAATGAAACGCTTTTACAAAGACTTAATCATTATGGTATTAATGGTTCAGAATGTAAAATCTTCTGGATCCGTCCTAAAAACGGGCGTTCCACGAAGATAAATATTGAGTCCATTTTTATTCTTAATGTATATCAACGATCTGCCATACTACGTGAGTGATCTGTGTGACATTGACCTTTTTGCTGACGACACATCTCTTATGTTTAAAATTAATAGAAACCAAAATAGTTACGACGATGTAAACAGTGCATTATCGCAGGTTCTTCAATGGTTTACAATACATAATTTGGTACTAAATGCAAAAAGACCAAATGTATTGAGTTTGCTTTGCCAAATGTTAATAAAAGCAATTGTGTCTCGTTTTAAATAATGAAAAATTAGATATAGCTGATTCAACAATCTTTTTGGGAGTAACGTTGGATATTTATGATCTTTAGCGGTCTCATCTCGGCAGCCTATTCGGCTAGAAAAGTAAGACAAATGACCAACATCGAAACTGCTACGGTTGTTGATTTCAGCTAGTTTTATAGTATTATATCCTATGGTTTATTGCTGTGGGGTTGTATCCATTTTTATTCTCCAAAAAAGAGAAGTCCGCGCGATTTACGGTCTAGAGATTTTCTTCGAGATATTTTCCATATGAGTCTTACGATACCATCACAACATACTTTTTGTAATATTTTATATCTTAAAAAATCAAGGGCGCAGTTATAGAGGCTCGCACAGGGCGCAGAAAAGGCTATTTAAGGCCGGGCACGATTATTTTATTATATGATTAGTAAGACTGATAAAAACTTATATTAAGTTAGACTTATATAATTTTAATAGCGTCATTTTTGATGCAATATCTCTAACGCCTTAACGATGCATGAATTTTCACAACAATACGAGTCTAATTTGTAGCTATTACATGCCGTCGAAATAATTTTAACACCCATATTAGTTTCTTAGATATTAATCTTGAGGCTTCAGGTTTAAACCCCTATATCTCGGAAACTGATAAGGGTAGGTGCTTAATAATTGTCAAAAAAAAATTTATATCAATAAACAATATAATGTACACACTAAGGTCAAAAAGATTCCAGTGCAGATCATGTATGTATGTATCATGATCAGATCATGTACGGCGAGACCAAATGTTGCAACTAATATGGATTAAAAATAAAAAAACATTATTCTGTCTATTATAAAATTTACTCTTTTCAGGCCAAGAAAAGGTGATATTAATACAAGAACAGTTGTCTCGAAATAGAATGATTGTGGATGAATTTAAAGGAGCAATTCAATGTCAAGTTACAAGTTCAACACATGAAAAAAAGACGAGAACAAATGTTATAGTAAAAAATGGAAAATATGTTCTGAGACACAATGCTCTATCTGATGTAAGCAATTTTATTTCTGATATGAGTTTCATTGTCTTTCCTTAGATCTGAGAAATTAATTTCTGTAATAGAATTTGTGTGTTTTACACTACACAAAGTTTTGGGATTTTAGGACATACCAATAGCAATAGCTTTCAAGGCTATGGGTATCTGTAGCGATCAAGAAATAATGCAACTAGTTGGCAGTGATGATAACATTATTAAGAAAATGGCCCCTTGTATAATGGATTGCCATAATTTGAAGATATTTACTCAAAACCAGGCTCTTGGCTATATTGGAAGTAAGCTTAAGGTGAAAAGGTAAGTTATATATTCGTAACAAATGTAAAGATAAATAATAAATATTTACTAAAACTAAATCGTACTTGTGTTACTTTATTTTATATAATTTTTTTAAAGGTTTCAAAATGTCAACACTAAATTTAAAACTCCAATAGATGAAGCGCGAGATCTATTAGCAACAACAATTCTTGCCCATGTGGCTGTAGAAAACTATAATTTTTATGTTAAAGCTATTTACTTAGCAATAATGGTTAAACGAGTTATTGAAGCTGAAAACAGTAAGGCCGCCATTGATGATCCCGACTATTATGGTAATAAAAGACTTGAATTGGCGGGATCATTGTTAGCACTCATGTTCGAAGATTTATTTAAAAGATTTAACTGGGAATTGAAATCTATAGCAGATAAAATAATACCTAAAGTAAAAGCCGCTCCGTTTGATGTAGTCAAACATATGAGGCCGGATCTTATTGCTAATGGCTTATTTACAGCAATATCTAGTGTAAGTCGGCATACTTCGTACTTTGCATATTGCATGAATGAAAACATCAATGTTTTATTAATTTTAATGAAATTTTTTTTAGGGAAATTGGACTATCAAAAGATTTAAAATGGAGAGGCATGGCGTTACCCAAGTACTAAGTCGGTTGAGCTATATATCTGCACTAGGTATGATGACCAGGGTAAATTCTCAGTTTGAAAAAACAAGGAAGGTTTCTGGACCTCGATCATTGCAACCGTCTCAATGGGGGATGCTGTGCCCCTCGGATACTCCAGAAGGAGAAGCGTGTGGTCTGGTCAAGAACTTGGCTCTTATGACGCATATCACCACAGAATGTTCCGAACAGCCTATAGCAAGGCTAGCATGTAATGCGGGTGTGGAAGATGTAAGACTTTTGGGCGGAGAGGAAATCAACCATCCGGCTGTATATATGGTGTTTCTGAATGGTAAAATAAAAATTAGTTATAAAAGCACCCTTAAATGAAACACATAAGACATTCAGAAAATATCCTCCTTTATGTTGCCTCGATAAAACCTCAACCTGAGAAAAAAGGATATATTAAAAGTAATTAATTCATTATTACAGGTAATATATTGGGCGTTACAAGACAGTATAAAAAGTTGATTAAAATATTTCGTATGTTCCGAAGGCGCGGCCTCATTTCAGCTTTTGTATCTATCTATCCAAATCACAATCAACGAACCGTTTATATCTGTAGCGACGGCGGGAGACTTTGCCGACCATATATCATTGTAGAAAAAGGTTATCCATTAGTCCAGCAATGTCATTTAAATGAACTGAATAGAGGAATTCGGAAATTTCAAGATTTTCTTACAGATGGATTAATTGAGTATTTAGATGTAAACGAAGAGAACGATAGCCACATTGCCACTGTTGAATCTGAGATAGACCCATATGTGTCTACGCATTTGGAAATAGAACCTTTCACGATATTGGGAGTTTGTGCAGGTCTCGTACCCTATCCACATCATAATCAGAGTCCCTTGTTATACCGTTAGATATATTATTTTTAAGTAAGATATATTATTATTAGATTAAATTAGATAAAAATTTTCTATGACTAATATGGTATTTTACGGCTTTATGGTTTCTGTGTTTCTTAGAAAAATTGGAAATTTGAATTTGGACTTGGCAAAAAAATATTATTTAACTTTTATATTCCACGTTGCCAGGATGAAAAATACTGAGAAGGATTAGACTTGCTGGAAATATATCAAAGGGTTTTAGTCTGTTTCTGTTTTGTAATAAAACATAAAAAAGTAGTATGTCCTTTCGTATTCACTGTTCAAAGTAAATATTACAAGAATTTTGTTAAATATTAAACAATTTCTACTGAAATAGAAATGTAACTTAAAGTTTTATACTTATATGTCGGTTAATGTAGTTTTTTATTAAATATGAATAATATTTTAACAAATTACAAAAAAATATTAGTTTATAGATAAGTTAATAGTTTCAAATTCTAATCCAAAAATAATAACCTAATAGTAAAATATTTACAAAAATATATTTATGTATTTAAGCATTTTTTTTAGAAAATTACTAGCAGTTTGGATTTCAAAGTAGTAGTATTCCTATTCTCCCCTCCTACTAAGCTAAATACTTGTGT
>JAOPUB010000019.1:733623-749336 GCA_027564055.1 Neptis clinioides
TAAATAAAGGGCCCTAAAAAATAATAGAATTTTTGTATCAAAGCAGTACTCAATCCATACGGTAAATCAATCACATGGTGTCACATTTTTTGTTAATATGTTTATAACTTTATATTGGCGAGTAAACAAACGAGTGGTTTTATAAAGTACCTCTGTATTGTATTTTTACGACGCATCGACGAATTAAACGCATTGGACTTGAAATATATTTAGGGCCAATATATAGAAGACCATTTTACATTTTTTATTTACATACTTTTTTCCGATAAAAAGAAGCTTAGGTGTGAATTCAGTTTATAAAGTATCTGTCTGCCAATTCAGAATCTGTTCAGTTATTTTCGTGTAATTGAATTATCATCATCACAACCCATTAATGACCGTACATTAACGAATTTATAGTATTTTAGGTAGAAAATAGCTAAAATACATTAGAAACGCAAATTTAAATAAACTTCCTCGTTAATGTATGATTAATGAGGTAAACAAAATCCTGGAACAGGTGACTGATGTAGTTCTGTATGAATCATTAGGATGATCATTCTTACTGTTTATATCCATTGCGAAATCAGCTCAATCAATACCTGAAATAAAAAGAAAAATAATAATTAAATGATTTACAAACAAATATTGGAAAAATAGCAGAAAATATGGATCGTCAAATAAAAGGCGGGAAAACAAACTTAACACAGATAAGTAAATTATTTACATTTTGCAAAGTGTTGGTAATATTAAAATTATTAGGTAATAGGTACAATAAAGTTTTTAATTATTAAAATGCGAATCATATTCACAGAATATAAATAAAAAGCAAATATTATAAATATTTCAAATAAAATTGTTTATCTACTTTATGGTTTCCGAGAGAGTTTTAATGTTAGATATTTTTATTTATTTTTCTAAATTCAACTGATATTTAAATTATATATAATTAAAAAATTAACAAATAACTTAATTTTTTTTTAGTTATAAACAAACATAAATACCACAGATATTAAATAAAAAAGCCGGTTCCTAAACAAAGACACCCAGGAGACGTAAAGCTGTCATAACCTTGAGATACCGTGTAACAGGTAAAATACTCTCATTATAATAATAAGCTTCACTTATCTTACTTGTAGGTCCAAAAAATTAGTTTTCTTGCGTAATTCTAATCACTTACTAAAATGGTAACTTGAAAACAACCTGAAATCATTTTGTCAACCTTTATAAACTTAAAATGTTAAGAAGCTAGACTCGAATAAAAAGAAAATGAAATTCGAGATGTAGTTGGTAAACTATAATTAACTATGCCATAGAAAAAGATTTTTATAATCTAAAAAATCTAATGTAGAAAAAGTTATTCAAGGACAAGTAAGATATATAAATAATTATCTTCACTTTTGAGCTATCTTTGATTATATTTTTGAGTCTGAATTGTGGAATTTGCAAAGTAGATTAAAAATTTGCTAGTAAGAGAAAATGATTCTTTAAAGGTCAAAAAAAGTTCTTAAACACACGTTTTAAGATACTAATATATAATTAGTAAAATACAATATTAGTTAAAAACAAAAAACATATATGCAATTCAATTAAACCCTTTCACAAACCTAACCCATCCTAATTATACCGCTATACCAGATTTCTAGCGTCCTAGAAACCCACGCGTACAGACAAGCATTTCTTTCTATACCTAATGCTATAGCTAAAATTCATAGTGAAATAAGTATAAGAACTAGCTTCTAAAAAACTTTCAACCTATCTCAACTTAACAACCGATATCATCTTACGGTATACTAACCTTTATTACGTTATGATACGTTTCGGTTTCGGTTTTGTGAAATTTGTGGTTAGGTCCTTTTTGGTGCAAGAAGGAACGCGGCAGTACAGGCCAATGCACGATGCATACAACTAATAGTGTTGCGTCTTGCATCGGAATAGCTGAGTGATGTCCGGTAGTTATGAGATTTTTTTATTAATAGACAGCTAAGGAATATAATTATTATTCTTATAAATAAATACTTTGGTTTCTCTATAATATTTTTAAGTAAAAATATCTATTGATTTTTATAGTAAATATTAAGTAATTTAATTTACTAAAAAATGTTTGTAGCTAATTTTGAGATCATTTTGATTTAGTTAAAATTGACTAATTTAAATGTGAATATATTTGAATTAAACGAGTTATTATTAATGCTAAGATATGTACAATAGTTTGTATATTAAATTAATTTAAAAATGAGGGAGTAAATAAAGTAATAAAAGTAACAAAGTAATAGTTAAAAATAATATTGTGAGAGCTTAGCGCGCGCCGTTCCTTCCCGGTGCCTGTAAGCGTTCGATATAGGCTAAAACATATTATTATATGCAAGACGTTTCTTGTACTACGCCAAAACTAGGGTTGCCACATCAGTAATAGATTTTTTTTAATAAATAGATTTAGTTGAATGTTATATCTTTATGTTTAAAGTTTTTTATCACAGATAAGTAATATGACAGGGAAATTTAGTTCAAAACTTAGACTTTAATCTGTTAATAATCTTCTTAATGATTGAGGATTATTATAACAGGACTAATAAACTCATAACATAAAATAGTTTTATATATAAGGTTAGGTTATCTGTTTGCATTTCGTTTCTTACCTTTTAAATCTTCTTTGGACTTACACAATTTTTTTTACAATAAAATTATTCAAACTAACATTATTTATCTACGACCGCCCGATTTCATCCGCTTGATGCGCCACTCATATGGGTCGTAGCGTAATGTTATATTACTTAAAGCTTTTCTTCATAATTTGACTATCTAATACAAAAATATTTTTTCAATTCGAAGCAGCAGTTCCTGCGATAAGCGCGTTTAAACAAACAAACTCTCCAGCTTTATAATATTTGATAGACTAGCGACCCGCATCAGTTTCTCAAGATTTATCCACTGTAATAAATAATACTACATGCAGTTATACATACAAACCTTCCTCTTGAATCAATCTATCTATTAAACAAACCGCATCAAAATTCGATACATAGTTTTGGAGATACAAACATAAATAGAGACAGATAGCGGGAAGCGACTTAGTTTCATTCTACTTCCTACTAATATTATAAATGCGAAAGTTTGTAAGGATGGATGGAAGTTTGTTATTCTTTCTCAGAAAAACTACTAAACAGATTTTGATTAAACTTTACAGTAATATAGCTTATACATCAGAATAAAGAATTTGTGTAATTTAACCATAATATAATAAGTGCAACCACAAAAGCTAGTACTATGTAGATAAGAAGATAAAGTGAAGCCATTTTGTTTATCGATGTTAAAAAAAATATTAAAATTAAAAAAAAAAATAATTCTCGTCTAAGTAAATAACAGTTAGCTACCTTAAATAAATCATAGCGTATCGATTCTAAAAATACAGTTGCAAATCGAGTGACGTGAAAAGGAAGTGGGGCCTGGGTCCTAGTACAGCCCTACGCCCCGCAGGCAAATATGAACGAATGTAAGTTGACTTAGAATAAGTATGTTCTGCAATCGAGAGCCGGCCAGTGTTAGATCATAATGTGTTGAAAGTGCCTGTGCGCAGTCTAACAATGAAAACGCACCGCTAAATTAAAAAAAAATTCCAAATACATCCTCACCCAAAATGTGATACACTCTTCAGTGAATGTTACGTAATTAGTGTTTAATATTTTCGCGCGCAACCGCCATGTTGGTTTTGGAAATGTAAAAGCATAGACAAAGTTTTTGTGATTGGACTTTTGGAGTACAGGTCAGTTTAGTGCTTTTAATTTATTATCTTCATACATTAATTTTTTTTAAATATTAGCTCAGATTTATAAGTTTGTTTTTAATGGAAATTAAGTTAAGATTTAGGCCTAACTTTGTTTGGTGCCAAAAATACTAATTACTCATAATTAAATATAGCAAAGAAATGCTTGTAAATGAAATCACTCCTATTCTTGATTTAGTAACATATGTTCTTACATTATATATTAGTTTCCAATTTTATTACTTAGTAGATAAGTTTTTCTTACTTAGATCTTATTTATGATCTTCGGAATTTCTTTGAGACATAAAATATTGCAATTACTATGTAATTATTAAGTAAAAAAATAGTATAGTGAAAGTTTAGCAAAGTTTTAGCAAAAATAAAAAGCTAATAGAAATGTAAATAATTCTTAAACATTAAATATTGAAGAATTATTTGAATTGATCCTTTAGATACTCATAGATATATTTAAAACATTAAAAAAAGCTACGTCGGTCGAAAACGTTGATACTTCAGGATTCTAGTAAAATACTAAAAGTTAAAGGTTGTTGTAATAATTTTTAATTTATTTATTTATAAGAATAATGTCTGTAAATTATCCAGACATAACTAGATGTCGAACTCTAGGTATTCGAAGAACTGTGTCTTTAGGGGAATACTAATGGTCTTTTTATCAGGCTAAAAAATATATTTCTGCATTTTTTCCTTAGTTAAATGTTTTTATTGCTCTAAAAAGTGTTACTTAATGTCGTATGGACGTACTTCTTAAAGCACTTTTAAGTTCTTTACAAGGTGTATTCATATAAATTTATATTTGGTAACGTTCTCCGGAACTGCGCCACGACGTCATAAACAATCATCACATTTGACAATTTAAATTGCCGTATAGATGACGTCATCCGTTATTTAGCGATTTAAATATTTATAATTTCTATTTTCAAAAATAAAAATAATTACAATTTAAAAGCATAATTTATAATTTAATGTTGATCAAAGAAATAATTATTCAAGGCATATTTTTGTTAAAACGTGCTTTGAAATACACTAATGTATTGACTAGATCTTTAGAAATAATACATTAACAAAATGGCGATACAATTATCGTATGTGAAAATGTATTATAATTATGACAATCTATTTAAGTAGCGTCTTAGAAATAGCAAGAATCATCGACAGACGCTTGTCTACTCTTGCTATGCGGAAGGAGCTATCTCACAAAAAGCTATTGTTTTAAATGAATTCACAACTTTTGCACGAATCTTGGCCGTTGAGTTGAATATTACCTGCAGCTAATTCCAATGTTCCTGAATGCGATAATTCTGGATTTTAACTGTGCAGAATTTAATGAAGTTTGCTAGTACAATGTTTAATGAAACTCGTTAATATTTAGTGTTAGTCAAAATTGGTATTGCCATTGTTGTACTATGTTTATCGATCATTATTAAAGTAATACTTGATATACTCTACATAAGAGTATATTAAGTATATATTCTGATTATATCAATCATAATCCTTAGATTAGTCAAAAAATTGGAATTCACTGTGTCACCCAGTCAATTTTTTGTTTAACTAAACAAAAAATCATCTACAGATTATATACATATGGAAAAGAAAGGTTTCTCCTCCTTTTATTTTTGAAGTTTAGCACTGAAAGATTCATTACTTGTACTCTTCGATCTTGATTTATATTAATTACACTGTTTTTCATCTTTGGTAGTAATTTAAACTTTAGTATATCTAAACTACATTTACTTAAAATATTAGTTGAAGAGACAACATAGTTAAGTACAACAAGAGTCTATTCAATATTAAATCATCGTAACGAATAAAATTTTATTTAAAATAATTATCTTTGAATATAATTTTACTATTGGGCTTTTTCAAAATATGTCTCCTATTTAGGAGATTTAATTTGAAGATCAAGTCTCCTATAGAAAAATATACTAAGAATTCTAGCAGATTTTTTAAAAATGTGTATGCTAGCAACATAGTTTATTAAATAGTATTCACGGTTAATTTACAGACAGGAAGTTTAGACAGTATGTAATCTTTAGTACGATAAATAAGAGTCAGCCACGCTAGTAGTTTCGTGTAGTGAGAGTAGTAACTGTCTATCAAAACGCGAAAAATGTTTTACTTTTTTCAGTAGTAATCTAATATCATAGTGTCACGGTTCTTCAGGTCCAAATAAATTATATTTATTATATAGGGTAATTAGTGCTCGGGCAGCGTTGTTATAACGAAAGGCCCCTTCTAACCCCACACCGTGGTCGCAAGTCCAAGGCGCTGCCCCAATCTGTCTAAATTGAGTGTATACGTATTGCTGTACAGTGGTGGGTATCATTCTTGTCATGTCAAATTATAAATGGAAAAGTTTCTTCAGCCATGATAAAAACAATACAGAATTTATTTGTACAATAGATTAACAATGTTGCTAGATTTGAATAATGTTAAATTTAAAATCTAAGCTTTGTAAATTGACTGTGCCAAGTCTCCCCGGGGAAAAAGTACTTTACGCCTATATAATTTATAGCAACCCAAATAAACATTAGATAGGTTAAGGTAATCTGGGATATTAAATAAGTAACTTCTTAATGTTTTAATTTTCTTAAAGTTTAATATTGATGCTGAAAAATTGGTAATTTCAACTTCAACACACTACTTTTAAAATGAACGAAGTTTTCGCCAAAGAAAGTAAACATGTTTGAAATATGTGCGCTAGATTAAATTTGGAGAACAATAACAAAGTTGTTCACACATAGCGAGATGTTTCATAAGTAACAAACATTGACTTAAATTATTGCTATGGTTTGTTATACCATCGTGTTACGTTTGTTTTAAAACTTTTCCGACATGTTTACGGCTAAAACACCTTGTAAATATAGGCAATGTACATTGAATAAAGAAAGAAAGTTGAAAAATTTCAGTAATGTTAGTAAGATTATTTATTGGTCAGTTTCCTGTTTTATAGTTTTATCATTATCCTGATAATAGTAATTCATTCTTATAAGTAAAATAAAAGAAAACATACGACTTATATGATTTTACTCTCCACTTCTGTTTTGTATATACAAAAATAATTACGAGATTTCAATTGGAAACAGCATAATAGGTTTCGTACCGAGTACAAAATTATTACCTTTCTATCATATTTCATATTTCATTTCATATCTAGCATGAAACTTATATATATTAGCTATATTTCAATGTCTTTTTATTTAAATTTTGAGGCCTTTCATTATGACGTCGTGTGGCGATAAGTAACAAGAATTACTTGGTTACGTAGGATCAGAAGTCACCCCACTATGACTTATATAGTAGTAGTAGATAATTTGTCTTATAAAAATGATAACTTATAGATAAATAATATAAGTAATATTAGAGTCACAAAGGCCACGAGCCCCAGGCACTGCTCGGCTTCCACAGAGATTGTTTAAAATTGTAGTATTTTGTTACTTTGTAGCGAAGCTGGCGTGTAGCTTTTATATTATATATCCAGTATTGTATGTACAGAGAACTAAACAGAATTGCTACATAAAGGATGATGCCATTAGACGTTGGTTTAGAGCGATACAACATTAGCAGCGAACAAATAGCTATAATTCGATCCAGCACGACCCCGCGGAGAGTCGTATGTCTCGACTACGTGCTGCTGAGTTTCCGCAACTTATATTGCAGATTTGCTAAAAATGAGAAAATACTATAAATATTTTATCATCTGAATAATTCAAAAAGCAAAATAATGTCGCTGAAGACAAGTAAATATGTCTAAAACTTTCTTACTATTCGTAATCTACAATATTTATTGATTGATGTTTATGGCTATATAGAAAATTATGATACACATTACTACCCAAATAGTATAACAGCTATGTAGTACCTGGGACTAGTGATGTTAGTGCAGGTTTGAATCTTTTACAATCAATTTAAGCTCATCGCCACAGCCTCGCTTCCCTACCTAACATATAACTTAAAAAAATACACTTATTTATATGTTTACGCTTGTTTAACGCTATTCTACCTAGTCTAAGAAATTAATTGTTAAATTACCTCTTATCATATAATATAAAAAGTTAATACCATGAAAATATATCAATATGAATCAATTTTCAATCAAAACCTATGAAGAGAAGAAATTTAGCATAATAGAACTTACTCTATTTTTAGTATTAACACTGCAAATGGATAAGAGAAGAACAAATAAATAAAAATACTTTCGCATATAATATTATTTGTTATACAACTTTGTCTCAAGTTCAAGGCCTATTCGGTAACCTCAGAGGCGTAGGGTCCCTCACATAATGTATGAGAGCTATTCCCAATTTTCCTCCCGATATATTTCATTTTAACAACCCATCCCGGATTTATTCTATGTTTAGTATTTCATAGGCGGTTGTGTGTATTTTATTTATAAAATAATATTATTTTATTATAATTTGTTGCTAACAAACTAATCTAGCTAATAATATGAATGTGAAAATTTGTATGCTTGGATGTTTAGACGTTTGGATGTTCTTTATTAAATCACGCCAAAACCGCTCAACAGATTGCAATAAAATTTGGCACACATAGACTTTATACCTAATATATTATTAATTTAGGTATAAATATATCTTTATATCTAAATTAATACTGGATTTAAAAGAAGAGAAATTAATACTTTTTATCCCAGAAAATTCCGAGTTCGTGCAAGATAAAAATAAAATATGATTAATTTCATCAAAGCCCGAATACCTGTATTGAGCAAAAATATTTTTTAAATCAAATGCTTTTTTGATCAATCCAAGTATTATAGTCCAAAATAGCGACGGGTGGACTAATATGTGATATGTTCATAGACTGAATATGGTAGGTATAGCAGTGTAAATAGATATAGAGTATTGCAAAGTAACTGCTGCTAAAACTCCTTTTTTGAGAATAATGTAAGACATTAATTCATTTATATCTAAATTAAATCATTCAATTTTTTTTTTCAAATATAAATAAAATTTTTGGACAGTTAAAGCTGCTTAAAAACTAAATGTAAACATCGAGACAAAAATTACAAATATTCTCATAGAAAGCGTTGTGAAGTGAAGACAGGTCACTGGGTAAAGTATAATTTGTTTTTGCTGGAAAACACTAAGAAAATTCAATAAATAGGTTTGTTTACTTGCTCGAAGACCTACTTACTGATTAGTTTCATTCAATAGATTAATAGAATATACAGCAGGAAGCCAATGAATATATTATTCAGAATTACTTAAAATGAGGTTAGCACAATTTTGTACATAGATTTTTCTTATTTTACTTACTTGCATCTATCTACAGAACATTTTATTAATTTATTTAAAAAAATCTAGTTTCGAGATTTTAATTACAGTATCTTGGAGTAAATTTTAACTTACCATAGTAAAGTATAAGATACTTTTATTAAGGATCATATTAGTCTGATTCTTACTTTTTTAGTTAAATGTTGGTTTGGTGTGGACGAGTCTTGCTTCTCAACCTTCCTCTGGATCTCAAACCCTAGGCATTGCTCGACATCTATCTAACACTCAATTTTCTTTGGTCTTATAACTGTCAGGTGTAATGTAAACTTGAATATCGCATAACCTTTTTATTTTCTAGTTTCTAGTTCATTATTTTTCTCTATTTATTGTAATTATTATTTTTTTTTAAATTGTAAAATAATTATTTGTAATAAATTTGGGCAAAATAGGTGAATGAAAATGACACAAAAATATATGAATTTATATTTTTTTGTTGCCTTCAGAATTTATATTTATTTTTATTCGTTAAAAAGAATCCAGTAGTCTTATTCTAACATAATTCCGTAACATTTATTGTGATAGTAATAATGTAGATATATTCCCTGTGGCCACCATATGCTCAGAGTTATGAATACATTAAATACAGTGCAATGCCACAACTGTCGACTGTAGTTGTGAGAATAAATTTCCTCCCAGCTCGCAGGAATTCTTGTAGAGTTATGTTATATTGTTCTTAAAGATGTCACATGGTTACGTGGTAGCTTGGAACAAATGAACTGCTGTCTAAACTTTCTTAAATATATCACCTAGGAGAAACAGTTTTAAAATCTAAAAACACTCTTTCCGACCAATCTAAACTAAGCATCATATTCCTTAAGTGTTTTGGCAATTACTTAACAAATTATTCTCTGAGTTTTTGTTATACAGATATGAAAAACTACATAGTTTTTCAACAGAATAAATTGTAAGGGTATAATCTTGAATTTTTTAAATTCTAAAATTTCTTAGTAATCATTAGTTAATTAAGATATTTTTTTTATTGATTGATTCTTAATTATCACTACTTAATCGGAATTAGGTAACATTCAGAACAAAAGTATTTATCTTAGATTTTTAACCTTTTATTATATATATATATCAACTATTATGAAAAATGTAGGCGCGCGTCAACGTCGAATGTATATCAAGAGCAAAGCATAATATAGCATGACACACAAACACACGCGCGAATGAGAAAAGTAAAAATAAAAATATTTTTCACTTAGTTCACAGTGTCTTTAATTTAACGCCTATGAAATAATTCTTCTATAATGCTTATTTTTAAACACCTAGTTAAGCTTAAGGATAATAGAAACTATTTGTTAATATGGGTATTTTGTGAAACCCATAAAATTTATTTGTTATTTATTTATTTAGTTAAGCATCATTTTTAAAGAAATTTACAGAATATTTGGAAAACTTAATGCGTTTAATTTACGTATTTTCATTGAGAAATAGAAATAACTGTAGACTCGGTTCTTAACTAAGTGCTCCTATAGATATTAACTGATGTAACTGACTTTGTTTTATATAAGATCTGACTGTTTTCGAACCATTGCATGTGTTCGCTACTTTTACAATTTATGTTTATTGTAATATACTTTAGAATAAACTATAAGCTAAAACTGATGAGTTAAACAATTTATACGGTGATGACAAATGAAAGGCAAACTAAGCCAGTGCTATGTTGATGTATAGTTATGATGGCCACCTGCGGGACGATAAATGCACGCCATGCTCGCACTCACGATATATGACGGTATGCGTAACACTATTTTTGATATTTTTAGTATGGATAATAATAGCTGGACTCTAGATATAGGTTTATGGAAAAGTTCAAATATTTTGAAAAATATCACTTTGCATCAACCCATATTTGGCCACTGACGAACATTGGCATATTTTACCATACCACGAGAACTTTAAATATTTTCAGGATAAAAAGTAGCCGGTATGTTAATACAGTTCATAAACTATCTTTGACGATTGAAAAACAACCATCCAAGCATACAAACTTTTACATTTCTAATATTAGTAAGATTATAATATCATTGAAATATCAATAGGAAGCCGAGCAGTGCCTGTGGCTTATGACCCAGATAACTCTTCATAAGGTTTACTAAATTGAAATAACTAATAAGGGAGACTATAAATTTGAACTAAAGTTCTGTCTCAATAACTTATTCCAAAATTTCATATAAGTTATTATTGCTTATATGAAATTTTTGAATAAGTTATTGAGACAGTAGAGATATTTTTAAAGTCTACTATATCTACTAATATTATAAAGAGTCTTGTCAATTCTACTAATAAGATCGTAAAACAAGAAAGAGTATTTAATAAATTTTTTGTTCATTTTAGTATAAATAAAGACATCCTAAAATTTCTCTTAGGCTTCATTTTAGTCTTTGTTAGGGCACTCAAATTGAAATACGATTCTAAATGGCACTAATAAAAGCTAATTTAATAAACAATAAAAGGCCATTTGATTATTTAGACTCGAATAATATAAATACAACCCAGACAATTTTATTAGTATATCTAAACGTCTTTGTGCTTCGGACAAGAGACTCTTAACAAGGACAAAAAAAAGCTCGCAACGGACGTACAATTATTTAATGAATTCACAATTTGCATACCGAGGACAGTCTTGAGAAAAAAATAGAAATTATATTGAGCTGTACGTCACAACAGTTAATATCTCTAGATAAAGATAAAATTGCCTTTATGTTTGAACGCTCATAACTTCAGAACGACTGCACCATATCTCATCATTCTTGTTTGTTATGTTATTGTCAGGGCAAGGCTTATATAAAGGTATTATTGAATGAGATGATGGTGTCTCAAATTGAACATATAACGTAATATACAATATAATAAAACTGGTGTCCGAGTCATGTGAATGATTTAAATATACATCAACAAATCGAGGACTTATCAAAAAAATAGTTCTTATTTGTTGATTATGTCTCATGTATGAAAATTTTGTTACAATTTTGGAAAAACAGTAGCCATAAAATACTTTAATAGTGCCAGTATTACCAAAATCAATAATCAGTAGCAACAGACTATCGTTTTCATGAATAAGGATGACTTTAGGAAATATCATTTAGGAATAACAGTTAAAAAGAGTACTTTCAAGTTCGAGGAATGAAGTTTTACTATTATCTAAATTACAATGTGAAAATGGGTAAAATCACTCTTGTACAAAGTCTTACACGGTCTAAAAATAATAAATATGCGTCATACCTAAAGTGACTTAAAATGAATGTTATAACCACTCTATATATTATTAAGCGGCGACACAAAAGTCATTGTGTAATCGCGCTCTCGTCTCCCATTACTGGTGTCCTTTGTTCCACCTTAAATTAAGGAGTAGGGCCTCAACTTTTTCTATTGTACACCAGTAACACTATTAGTTATACAAGTTTCTTCTAGTAATTGGAAACGCTTCCTATTTGTTACTACTTTTTACTTAGCTTACCTTTAGTTTGGAAGAAGTTGGGAACAAAAAGATTTAATCTAAGACACTATTATTTATAAAAAGAAAACTTAACTGATAAATAACAGATGTATCTTCTGATAAATAACAGTACCCAAATATTTCCAATATTATGAAATAACATCTTAGGAACATATTTCCTAGAATGTATGTAGAATTTAATTTCTATGTCTTTGCATGTTTTAAGCATTAAAAAAATAGATTACAGAAACTATTGAATATAACTCCTCAGTTTTTTTTGCTATGAATATTATTGAAAACATGAATATTGCACTAGCTTTTATTGCTTTTATAAAACGTTATGCACACCTTGGCTATCAAAATAAAAAGATAACGTGGGAATTAGCTTACGAGTCCACGTCAAAGCGAAAGCAGGGAATTTATTTTGCGATTTCATTCGAGACCGTGAAGCGGCAATGGGAAAGTACTGAGTTTTTCGGCATGAAAAGTCAGTTTTGCGGTCAAAAGGAATGATTACATTTCAGACGATGTGGCTCTCACGTAGTGGTGGTCGTATTAATTAAATGCAAGCCCCTGAGTCCATTTTACGAGCCCCGCTAGAGTGGAACTCGTTTCGTTTATCCGCTTCCACTCATAAGCAATTACTTTGTGAAACGACTTTCCGAGTCCCGAACGTGCAAAGAAATTTAGTTGCTCTGGTTTTAGCTAACCTTAATGATTTTAAAGTTTTCGTTATGAATAATCACCAATGCTACACACGGCAGTGCAAAGCCTTGAAAATCGTCTATTATTTAACTCTCCACCGTGGCTTGATAAATTCATTTCATTTTTCTTCTTGATTAAGACGTCCTTTTCTGTATCCATGGCGCTCACGGCCTGCTATGGTATAGAAAGGATATTGAAAGACGATGGTAACTATTCCCTTGGTAAGCATTCGGTTACAGTCACAGATTTATAACATCCCTGGTTTTGTTCACGCAATTTTGAGCAATCTTTTTCAAGAATCGAGTCTATCAATAAGCGACTGGCTTAAAAAATAATATGATTTCAAATTAAATGAAATATAAAATATAATTAAATGAAATAATAACAAAATCTACAGCTAGATAAAATAAATATTTGACAGGTTTACTCAAATATCTCCAATGATAATGTTCGAAGAATTTAAACAGAAACAAACAAAATTATAAAAAGAGAAAGAAAGCAAACTGTATTTCATATTGAATTATTCGTAGACCATTATTCGTAGAAGGTAACTGCCTATGAGCTACGAGTTCTACGAAACGTCGTAGAAGTCATTTAATTTACAATCTTGTTTCAATCAGTATATCGATTCTAATAATCTTGAAAAATTGCTTTATGTATTTAATTGCTCCCTGAGTTTGCTGAGGTAATTTAGATATTTTAATGTAATAAATACAAAAGAAATAAAATTTTAAGACTCAACACCGAAACTGATCAAACATTTTTCAGATTTTTTGCCTATCAGACCTGCTTATGAATGTTTTTTCATTAATCGAGCAACTTGCCTCAAAATTGATTCCGCTTGAATCTATTTTACAGATTAGGATCAAGAAGAAATTTTCATTGTCAAAAATTGTGTGACGTATTATTTTCAGAAGAAATATGTATGATATCATAAGTCACATCTAATCTGCTAATATGACAAATGAGATTAAATAACTGTAGTTATTAAATAGAATAGCTTAACTATACTTTTATAGATTTCTAAATTAATTTATAAAATAAGTTGGTTAGTAAGTGGAGTGTTTCTTTAAACGTTATTAGATTTTTCAGTTAAAACCTAGTTGGGAAACTGCATATTGAATGTGCTTGCTGGGGATTATGTTTTAACATAAAGTGACATTACTTTCTTTCAACTTACTTTTAACTTGGTTTTTAAAAAAATGTTTTAAATTCTATATAGGATTATGTATTTCAAATTATGTACAAAATACACATAATTCAATGAGTTTTTGTACATAAAATATGACTGTATTCATAAATTGCCGCTAAATTTTACTTTAATTTTATTTTGTAATTATTTTTACGGGCACAGATACTTGTCTAAATATTTATTTAACGTATTGCTACTATAAAAAACATATTTCGTTTAAAAGTTTGTTTTAAAGGTAGTTCATATGATTTTTGAAATCTTTGTATTAAGTTTTGGTTATTTATTCTATTTTTTAAATATTTTCTCTTCAACTTTCTATCTTCTGCATCTGATTGTGAATTTGTCGCGATAAGATAGAAGCTTTAAGGACCTAGAGATTATATATACAAAATAAAAAAGGTAGTCACTCTGTATTTAGATAAGGACAGATAATGTTTTGTTAGTCTCCATTTATCAGTGACACTCAATTGCTGCAATTCGATAAGTGAAGCCGAATGCGGCGCTTAAATTGATTCGTTCACTGAAACACGATACCGATTGAGTTGCATTGATCCCTTTCACGTTGGAAATTCGTTAAACGGAGGGTATTCTCAATTTGAAGACTGAAATTCAAGCTGTTTATAATATTGACGCTACAGTATAAGCGATGAAATTAGCTTAATTCGTATTGGTTTTGATTGACTGATCTGATCCCATCGCCATATGCTTTTCGCAATGAGTTTTTGTAATAAAGGTAAGAATAAACTTTCAATATCCAAATTATTATTATAAATGTGAATGTTTGTATGTTTAACATTTGGATATTTGTATCTTTTTTTTATTGTTACTTAATCTATCACTAAAATTTAGGACACAAAAATTCAGATTTCCTAAGGGATAATAATAAGATAATATGTATGGGCCTAAATATCTGAATTTAGCAACAATATTGAAAATAATTGTTTTTAAATTAAATCTAAGCATAGTAAATCGTAAATTGCACTCGTGCAAAGCCGGAGCGAATCTACTGGTCCTTTTAAACATTTTACTTTTAAAAGTAAATAAATACATTTTACTTTTAAATATAAAAATAGTAAGAGATAATTTTCAAAATATACAATTTTCTTGAAAATTGAGTGACACTTTGCCATTGGAAGTATTTACTCCCCATACACATAGACCACGAAGTTACTCTTTACCCTAGTTACCCCAAGATTACTTTTTCGTAATTATCAATAATATATCTGAATGAAATGAATACTACTGCAGTATTTAAAAGTGAACAACGTTAATACAGTTTTAAAAACGACATTCATATGCAAGAGGATTTAGTAAAATGAT
>JAOPUB010000019.1:763696-775676 GCA_027564055.1 Neptis clinioides
CTGGAAGAAAACTTTGAGAGCCGGTGCTGCTCGATGCTCGATGCGACGCTCGACGTGCATTTACATGTCTTTATTTGAAGGACTTGATCAATGTAGAGCGAACATGTCGGTCTTGTAATGCCACTTGAAACTACTCATACAGTTAATATTTGATCTATACATCGAACAAACCAATAGAAAACCTTTTGTTTTTTGTTACAAATTTATGTAGAGCTAAGGAGTAGCCATTTAGGTTTTGTTAACAAAGTATTACAACCCCCTACTGGATCATCTTCAGCTATGAGGAGTTTACTCCCTAACAGTTATCACAGGATCTGTTGCTATGTTTCATTAAAATACAGACACACAAAAACACAAGGTTCTCTTCATTAATAATAAAAACTATTGGAACGTTTTTCACTATGTAAATAAAACAATTATTATTTTTATATATAATAGCGATTTTCTATTCCAAGGCTCTAGATAACTAACGATAGAAATAAATAAATACTCTTAGATACATTTGTAATTAATTAAACAGATATAAAAGTTAACTATCACGCTCTACACACAACCTTAAACCAGAGAATAAAGGAAAGGCATAGACGAACTATTAATTTTTTAAATGATAGGCAAAGGCAAAACATCATACAGCTAACTTAACAAACATTGTTGACCAAGTCATTGCTTTTATATTTGAGCCCACTGATGCTTCACTGTCGTTATCTTCATCATTCAACATATTTTTTTGGTAACAGAGCGTAGTCCGAACCTTAGTAGACTTCCATCAATATTATAATTGAAATAAATGAAGCCTTATTCATTTTAAAGTGGTCTACAAGAATATCCAAGAGTTCCTTAGAACGTCCATGTAATGAAAAAAAATTGGACGATAAGATGTAAAAAGGGATCTACAGTATAGATAGAGTAATTAATATTTGAAATTTGGTCGGAACATAATTTCATAATTAAGATATTTTCTTTTGAACACTGTTGGAATAAATATTGTAACAAATAAAGAAACAGACACAGAAACATGCTATATATATGTAACAGATGTAATTAGCATCGAGCACCGGATAAATCTGTATGCGATGCTAAGTAGAGAGAATTAAATTCACATTAGAATATCAAGCACTTCCTGTTTGTTACATTATATGTAAATTAAAACAGGCTAACGAACGCCATTCTGTTTCTTGCCTTACCTAATTTGTTTTCAAAAATAATTTCAAATTGCTAACATAAATATCTTCATTATTTATATTATGAATATTAATTTTGTGATAGTTTTCTTTTAATAAAAATATATATTTATAATAATATTACGAAATAGGAGCCTGAACAAATTTACAATTTTTTTGTAAGAATCCCTCTATGTTTATCCTTTTTCAAAATTTCACACATAATTCTAAGATTATTCCCCTAAATTTTTTTCCACTGATCAAAACAAAATCATCTCTAAAAAAAATAATTTTGGTAGACAGGATGATGAGGTACTTTATTACAAATAGAACCAAAAAGATTTCTTTAGTACATTATTTTAACTCGAATTTGAACAAAGAAATTAACAAAATGGTTTTTTTTAATTATAAAGATTTCGTCAAAGGTAATATAAGCAAAGAGACAAAGATGTTTCCTAAAAACTTCGTTATTAAAAAAAATTGTAATTGAAATACAAAACCATTTGCTTAGAATCAAGTATTGAATGTGCTAAAAAAAGATTTTCAGGAAAAAACAGTTTTTGAGAAAAACGCGTTTAAAATAGAGAAACAGATACGAGTGTCTCACACAAATCATATGGGGAGCTAACCAACAGTCTTTAGACTTTAAGGTCTATCACTCGAAAACTATTTCTTCTAATGATTCCGAATTTTCTTACAATAGTTCTTACTAGCCGATCATGTGACTTCGTTAACGCTGATTATAGTAGTTTTATTAACTTGGTATTGGTAATGTTGACACCCACCATTCCCTCAGGAATTATATTATTTATCAGATTGAATGATTATTCAAATTAAAAAGGTATATGAGTACAAAATTTCGTTCTGATCTATTAAGGCATGAGAACAGTTCTCTTCTATTCCACAGGAACTATGCATTTTCTCGGGATAAAAAGTATCCTATTTTCTAAGTTAGTCTATAAGATATAGTAGAATCAGAAAATTGGATAAAAACATTTAGATTTTCAAGTATTTTCTAAAGGATTTTCCAGTTATAGACAGAGCAGGTGTAGACCGAAGGTGGAGTATCACAGGGGACATTACTTCCCTAAAATTTTCAAAAAATTAGAAAAAAGAATATAACTTCCTTAGTTTTTAGTATCAAAAATATGAAATTCAAGGTCGCAGCTAGTCATGAGTTTAATTGAATACTATTTACCTAACCAACATACACAGTTGTACATACAACAAAGTTCAGGTACTCGTAATCTCACAAGCGGTCATTACAACCTAATTTCAGACATTTGCCGGTCGGTTGGTTCCTAAGTGAGACCTAGGTGGGTTCGCTACCTATTTTTATCGAAACCTATTGAGTTCCTGACGTTTGCGATATTATTACCTCATTTTACGGTGCCTTGGTGCGTTTAATTATGATACGTTTGAAAAACGTTTAAAAAAATTATACGGAAACTTTTTTTTTATTTAGCCATAAAGTTCTTTTTATTGATATGAATGATGATTAAAATATTTGGTCAAATTCATAATTTGAAATAATTTGGAATTTCAATCTATACTAATATTATAAATTAATAATAAATAATGAGTTTTTGTTTTGGTTTGGTTGAACGCCCTAATCTCAGGAACTACTGGTTCGATTTGAAATTTCTTTTAGCGTTAGATTCGAGCGAATGGACAATCTAACGCTAAAATTCTTTTAGCGTTAGATTGTCCATTTATCGACGAAGGCTATAGATATTAAAACATCACGCTACGACCCATAGGAGCGAAGAATCACGCGAATAAAGCCACGCGGGTCGGCTAGTTCTATATCGACCAATAATAAAAAGATTGAGATTAATTATTAATACTCTAAGCCGATTTTTTTTAATAAATAAAAAGATTATCTATCTCTTTTTTAATGGATCAAAGGATATAAAAATAAAACTATTCAGTGAAATACTTTTTTTTATTTGATTATTCAGTTTTAATTTATTCATCTATTAAGGGCCTAAGGGGCCATTCAAGTATTTTATCAACATTTTGGAATCACTAAAGAGTAGTAGAGGTATTTATTTAACTAATTTTTAAAATATAATAAATGGGGATAATCTATCGTAATATATTTTAAAAATAAATTGTTAAGCTTACATAATACTTCAATGGCCCCTAGAATTAAAATATTAACATAATATTAGTAACAAACAAAGTCGCGGTAAACGTCTAGTCTGTTCACTAACAATAAAACAATGCTGTTCACTATGATTATGATGATATAGTTTTATATAAATCACAATCGATCTGTGTAACAATTACGCAATTATGTAATTATATTCCGATTACGTCTAAATATGATCGTCATAGAGACCAAGTTCCAAAAACAATACACGTAGGTACAAATACGAATAGTACTTATATTTATGGAGGGTTTTAAATATACTTCTGAATAGTTCTATACTAATATTATAAAGCTGAAGAGTTTATTTGTTGAAGACTTTTAGTGTTGGGTCGAGGAAGGCTTTAGGCTATATAACATCACGCTGCGACCCATAGGCGGGAAGCATGACGTGCGGTTCTAAATAGTATTAGCGATGTTTATGATAGTAAAAGGTTGTCTTTTTTGATACTATTATGATGTTTTGGAAAAAAAATCTAATAGTTGAGAAATCATCGTCTTTTTTCGGGAATTTGTTTAGAAAAATGTAACTATTAGGGGCCACCGCCAAAATCTGTCAATATCCTTGTTTCCTAAAGAGTATTAGCAATGGTTATGTTAGTAATTAAATGGTTATCTTTTTGACACTATTATAAAATTATAAGAATTTAATTTTGAGCAATCATCAATTTTTTTTTCGATTTGCTTAGAAAAATTTAAGCATTAGGGGCCATTCAAGTATTTCATAAGCTCAGAAAAGGAAGAGATGATTTTAGCCAGTAAATAAGTATAGAAGTCCCAGGGGAGGCCTAAACAGAGAGTCCCAAAATGTCTGCTTATTAATACTTGAATGGCTCCGCTCCTATGGGTCGTTGCGTCATGTTATATAACCTTAAGCCTTCCTCGATAAACGTACTATCTAACACAAAAATATTTTTTCAATTCTAACCAGTAGATCCTGATATCAGCGCGTTCAAACAAACAAACTCTTCAGCTTTATAATATTAATACAGATACTAATGAGTTGTTTTTGGTATTAAAAGTAGTTTTTGTTTCCTTAGAATTTTAATCTCAAAAGCTGATAAAAAGGCAAACTCACATAAAAACTATAATGATGATATTATTAGAGAATCCATTATTGTATAACTAAGACCACCAAGAAGTTACCATAAGAAATGTCAAGATCTCGAATAAGGAGTTATAAAAACGGTTCGGAAAAAAATAGCAATGAGATGGCGATGAAAAACTGCAGTCGTGCTGTCTCGCTCTAGCGCCGTGTAGAGTGGGACCGACTTGATACATTCGGTTTAGTTCTTTGCTTCTTTTAGTTACATATTTTGTATAGAACTAAAAATCGATTTTTTTTTGAAGAATTTTCTAGATTTTTCTAGGCTCATCTATGTTTACGCAGGAAGATTGATTTTCATTTTTGAGAGTTTTAGACAATTCTGGTAATTTTTAGACACACATAAATAGAATTTTTTCTGAAGGAAATAATGTTTTTGAAATTAGTTTTAACTTTACAGATACTATTTAGATTATAGCTTATTTTATTTAGTTAAAGATAGCAAAGAAGCTTATTTTTTAAACATATTTTGGAAAATATTTTGCATAGAGTTCCGCCAATTTTTTTTTTGCGTGAAAAACATTTGTCAAATTCGTTTAATTTTTCTATTTAACAACCATTTAATAAATACCAAAGGATTGTAGGTGTAATACGTTCTTATGTACATTCAAATCATTTGCTCTACACTGTAGAACAGCAGTAAAGAGTAACAGAAAATAAAAAATAAAAAAATAGTAACAAAATTGATCAAGACTGATCATCCTCGCAAACCTCAAACTAAGGAACCGAGTATAATAAAAAAGTTAGCAAGTACACATAAGTGCATTACTACAACTATAGTACTTATACGAGTACACGCCTACGAGTACGGGCCAGCGGAGCTCACCGATTTTTTGCTTGACATTTGAAAAATACTATTTGACGATAACAGACATATTATTTGTTGTTTAGTGATAGTGGGAAATATGGCCATTTTGATACGGTTCTAGTGTTAAGTGTTGTGATGACTCTACATCTACGTAACTCTACTTGTACGAACACAAGTTATAGATGCAGGTGAATATTGAACTTTAGAATCTAGATTTTTGATTTTATTATTAGTTTTTTCTATAGATGCTTTGTTTATTTTTAGTTTTGTATAATGACAAAACCCGTTGTCGACGCGGTTAGGGAAAGTAACCTAACAATCTTGGAAAAGTTCACCGCGTTAAATGCCATAAGGTGACATTAACATTATGTTCTAATTTATTTATAAAAAAATCAATAGAAATCTATATATAAACTAATCTATACTAAAAAAGTCTCAGGTTGACATTTAAAACGAATTTCCGTTTACTATTACTATGTAGAGTATTGGTTAATGATTATATTACGTGTTGTTTTTTTTTAATAAATCCTAGTCCTAAAAATAGGGATAGGATTAGGGAAACAAAACTTTCTAGACACTCTTTTCTTTATTATTAAATTTTTTTTATGGTCTTTAAAATCTATTGACTAATATTAATCTAAATATAAACAAAAAAAATATAGAGCAAGCAATAAAATTCATGACAAAGTTATTTTGAAAATAAATTTAATTTTGGTCATTATAAATTAAATTTATTATACATAAATATATATAATTTCTACACAGATAGTTTTTTTTATATATAAAATATAATTAAGTATGATAGAGTTCGAGTAAAGTTGTTTACTATATGAAACCTTGTTTATTGTTATCGTCTTCCTGTTGAACTAATATTTGAAAATTAATTTTATTATTTTTTGATAATTAAACACTCAGCGTTGCGGTTGATTTCAAAAATTAGATTTTCCTGTTTTGATGCTTTGGAAGGACAAACAAACATTAGTTTATGTTTAAAGTATTAAATAGCTATGGAAGATATGCAATATTTTTTTTTAAACATTTAAAAGTAACTGCGCACTTACCGATAAAAATACTTCTTTTGTCCATCCGTACGTCAAGGTTCCAACATTGAGTTATTCTGAGACACGACTGATATTGTCATTAATTATGTTTTTTAGATAACCACAAGAAAAAAATATTATTATTGTGGAATCATCTTATTGTACATCATATTTCAAAATATTTTTCTTTTAATCAGGATAGTTTTTTTTATATCATATATAAATTTAATTATGAATAAATTAAAAAAATATATTAATTATTCTGAAATATTGTTCATGTGACAAGTGTTACCATCATTTAACATCAAAACCTAAAAAAATCTTGACTTGATATTCGATGGCGGTGCTAGCCAAGTAAAAAAAAATATTTTAATATTACATACTTATAAAAAAATTTTTCATCGAAAACGATATTTAATAGTATGTTAAAGAAATAAAAAAATATTTTGACATTGTTATATAGACATTTTTTTATTAAAAATGATATTCCGAATTAAGAAACTAAAAAAATGAATGTAAAGTTAGCTTTATCACTAAAAGCCATTTCTTCCAGGTTTTTTAATTAACATAGAAAAAAAAGGGTTGTAGTTCTATCACAATCCTTACTTAGCATAGCAGAAAATGATAAATTTATATTGCAACACTAAACTGTATCCTCAGATTTAGTTATCATTTATTTTTTGGATTGCCAGCAATTAAAATGGAAGCAATTTTAAAGTCAACCTTCTACTATCCTAATAACAGTCAAAAATATTCATTATTTAAATTCTATGCTCTTTTAATATCACGTGCTTTTAAAACGTCAAAAGTATAAATAAAAAAAAAGTGCATTACGTAAGCGTAAGCGTCTGTGTGACGTTGTCGTAGGTCAAGACGCACACATGGAAGCAGGAGCAACGTACGCGAACGGTATCGTTTTGCAAATATAAATTTTTAGCTATAGCATAGTAATTCAATTCTATACCTCTCTCTTTCTAATTAGTGCGGCGCTTACTCAGCTGACTTGGTGTTATTTTCAAAATTTAAGTATCAAATGTCTGAGATTTATAAATAATAGTTACTAAGAATATTACGTCAGTATTTTAGTAAAAAAACAGTTCGTTTGTGAAACACGTTTTTTTTGGAATTATAAAAGAATTATAGAATACAAAAGATTTTTTTTAAAATATGAAGCCTATTTAACAATATTGAATAAATGTACTATAAAAAAACCAAAATGGCGAGCTTTTTATATTTTGAAAGTAATATTTCTAAAATGAAATTAAAATGGCGACCAAAATTAAAGCAGTTTGTTTATATAATATATTCTGTATATTTCTCTCAATTTTTAAAGTTGGTTAAGAAATAATAGCATTTTCATTAAAAACCAGAATAACGCGAAAGCCGTGCCTAAAAAGAAACAATATTTCTTCCGTTTGTCTAAACTCGTTCGGCGCACGCGCTGCCTGTGCATGTGTGCGCGGCTGTGTGTGTGTGTGTGTGTGCGCGCTAGTGTGCGTGATGCGTAGCTCTTGTCTTAGGTTAGGGAGGTGAGCGACCTCTCTCGTTTCGCAGACTCCCATTTATTTTTATTATGGCAACACGTGGACCATGTACGCTTTTATTACGTTATCTTCCTCTTCGTAATTTTTGCTTAGAAGAACTTTAATTTCATTTTCCAATGGGATATTTGCTTTTATAGGATAAAAAAAAAACAATATTTGGCATATATTGTTTATTTTTTTTGTTTTTTTTCACTAAAATCTGTTTAGTCATTTTTGGTTTTTGACGTTATATCAGGTGCTTCCCCTGTTACAGGGGATATGAACCCCTCTAATAATAGAAAAACATCTTCCTAATGTGAAAAAAATAGAATGTTATTCCCATTTCTCGAGTTTTGCCTGCTGCCGCTCTCCTGAACCACCTCCTCCTCCCAAATTTTAAACTCTTTATTGTGATGTAAAGTTTCATCAAAATTAATTGAGTAGTTTTAGTGTAGAAGAGTAATGAACATCTATCCTCAAAAATTTTCGCATTTATGATATTAGTAAGAATAGTAGGACAGTTTGAAATATCCCACGTTTTCCGTGTCTACCAAAAGTTAATTTTAATTTCAAAACGACCATACATACATACATGCATAAGCCCAGGTCACGATCATACGCGTTTTTCCATCGATTACCGCACAAACGACACAATGCCGTACGCAATCTTTAAACTTATTCCTTTTAAAACAATACACTTGGATTGTATGGAAATTTATTAATTAAAACCTAAATGTACTTTTGTTTATGATATGAATATTTAACTTTATTTATAAAGTGAATAAAGTGAACTAGCGACCTGGTCATGTCTCACACGGATACAATATACTATACAAAATTAATCTATACTAATATTATAAAGCTAAACAGTTTCTTTGAACACGCTAATCTCAAGAACAATTGGTTAGAATTAAAAAAATCTTTTTGTGTTAGATAGTCCATTTATCGACGAAGGTTTTAGGCTATATACCATCACCCTGAGACCCATAGGAGTGAAGCATCAGGCGGATAAAGCTACGTGGCTCGGCTACTTGAATAATAAAAAATTAGATTTATAGTACAGACCGCGCAACTTCATCCGTATGATGCTCCACTCCTATGGGTCTTAGCGTCATGTTATATAACCTATAGCCTTTTTCGATAAATGGACTATCCAACACTAAAATATTTTTTTTAATTCGAACCAGTAGTTTCTGAAATAACCCGCGCAACTTCATCTGACTGATACTCCGTTTCTATGGGTCGCAGCGTGATGTTATATAGTCTAAATCCTTCCTCGATAAATGGACTATTCAAACCAGTAATTCCTGATATTAGCGGTCACACAAACAAACTCTTCAACTTTATAATATTAGTATAGTTAGTGCTTTCGTGTCGATAATGAGTCCAACGCCTGAACCACTGGGCTACTGACGCTTGTATCATAATAGTATAACTAAATATTTTTTATAATAGCAATATCTGTGAATAATCACTATATTTACATAATAAATAATATTTATTACACAATATATAAATAATAAAGTGAGTTAGGTCTTAAAAGACAGGGCTAACGCGCCTTCAGGGCTGTTGATAAGAACAACAAAGATATCAGTAGGTAGGTCAGTGCACTCGTGTGGACACTTTATTTTTAGCCTACTTTAAAAAGGAGGTATTCAATTGACATAATTCCTATAATCATCAAAGACTTTCCACTTCACTTCAAAAAAAACTAGTAAAACTCTTCCCTATTATTAGAAATTTTTATATTGGATTGACTTCCCCTAGCCTCGCTGAGGTTGTTTGTTTTTGTGAAACTCAAAATTTTTTTTTCTAATAAAGGTATCTTAAGGTTTGATTGGTTTAATTTGAGGTAGAAAATATATTCCACATTTGAATTTAATATACAGAAATTTAGATTTAGATTCTATATTCAATCCATAGATTTTGGATTGAAACCGATCTTGAGTTAATCACACTAGCTAACTAAAAGTTATAGAGACTAGTCGACCCGCGAACTTCATCCGTGTGATGCTCCATTCCTATGGGTCGTAGCGTGATGTTATATAGCCTATAACCTTCCTCGATTAATGGGCTATCCAACACTAAAAGAATTTCTCAATTTGACCCTTCAGCTTAATAATATCGTAGTACAAATACAAAAACTATCACACAATCCTTGCTTCATACAATAAAAATTCTAAGCACATCCCATTTCTCTGATAAACACTGTTAGCTGTTGAATAACAGTTTGAACCGTAATATCTTCAAACCAATCCAACCTCTATCATAATCGAGTACGAATCAAATTAGAATCAAAGAATCAACGAGGTAGCTACGTGGCTCTACGTTTGCGGATATTGCCAATTCTCTTTCTATTCATAAATAAAACAAGCAATTATGCATCTAATGTTCTAAGCAATAAGTTTCTATTTACTAGTGATGTGCCGAACCGAGTGAAGAATCGAGTCAGGATTAACAGAACTCGATTCCGTGACTCGAAGCCAGTACTCGAGTTCTATTCATTTGGCATTCGTTGACTTGAGTCCCGCTGCAAAGGTTTCTTCCACAATTTAATTTAAAAAAAAACTAACCGTACACATGGGAGGCAAATATTTCACTGCCTTATTTTTCCGGATTTCCGAAAATAAAGTAGATCTGTCCATATTATTGCAAAATAACATAATTTTGGACTCGAGTTAGACTCCGGACTCGAGTCAGACTAAAGACTTGAGTCCAGCGGAATATAATCAGAATTGACTCGAGTCCAGCTGCAAAGATTTCTTCCACAATTTAATTTTATAAAAAAAACTAACACATACACATGGGAAGCAAATATAAATCATTGACTTCTTTTTCCTGATTTCCGAAAAAAAAGGAAAATCTGTCCATATTATTCCAAAATTACAACACCTATCACATACTGAACACTTGGACTCGCAATTCTGTATTCGAGTCAGGCTCCATACTCGAGTCAGACTTAATAGAATATGTGTCGACGATGAAAAAAAAGGAAATTCTGTCCATATTAATGGACGCAATTTTGGACTCGAGTCAGGCACCAGACTCGAGTTAGAGTCCGTGTACTAGAGTACGACAATGGTTCTCCAGCCTCGAGTCTGACTCGAGTCCAGCCGTATTCGACACATCACTAGTATTTAGTATCATTACATCACTGATGTATTTTTTATTCTAGACTTGCAAAGCTGGTGGGCAGTTTATAGTTCTAGATTTGCAAGGTTTAGCTCATTAACCTATTAATAAAGTTTATTTTGTTCCTCACAAGCTTTTTATCTGTTGCAATCGGTTGCAAAGTTCTAGTAAAATATCTCAAAATCAAGCAAACCTGGATGTTTGATAATTAATTACGCTAAAACAGCTTAACTGATTTCAATGAAATTTTGCATATAGATGCTCTAAACCTTGTACTGTTTACTTTTTATCCGGGGAAAGTCAGAGCTCCCGCGGGATTTAAATAAAATATGTTTATTGTCGTAAGCGCCTGAATATCTTTATTTAGCAACTATGTGTTTTAAAAATTTTTTTTATATTAATCTAAGGATTATATCAATATTCCGGGATAAAAAGTAGCCTATGTATTATTTAAGGTTAAAAAGTGTCTATATCTTAAATATCATTGATATCTGTTCAGCCATTTTCGTGTGATTGAGTAGCAAATATCCAAACATACCAAATCCTATAAATATTATAAGTGTAAAAGTTTATATGTTTGTCACTCAATAACGCTAAAACGGCTGAACTGATTTCAATGAAATTTTGTACATAGATACTTTATAACATATAAGTAATTTTTTATCCCGCAAAAATCAAATTTCCCGCGGGATATTAATAAAATAGCTGATGATTGTTAAAGAGTAACAAACATCCAAATATATTTATAATTAGTTGATCCGCTTGACTTCATTTGCATGATGCTCCGCTTCTATGGGTCGTAGCGTGATGTTTTATAGCCTTTAACCTTCCTCGATAAATGGACTATCCAATACAAAAAGAATTTTTCAATTAAAAACAAACAAACAATATCTTTAGCTTTATAATATTAGTATAGATAGTAAGGTTTTAATATCACAAACGCAATCCTTAAAAGAATCCTATACGCACATAAAAGTGTACATGTGTGAGTAAATCCTACTGGTATGTATGTGTGTGTGCTATCGCGGAAAGAAATGAGGTTATCTGAATGCGCTGTCAT
>JAOPUB010000019.1:862647-874065 GCA_027564055.1 Neptis clinioides
TTTCCGAGGTATATCCGTACCAGTCACCGACCACATTAAACTACTGGGTATCAATGTATCCTCTAACTTAATTATAAATCAATGGACATTCGTGGTGTGCACAGAATACATTGCTTATGAACATGACCAGCATATCAATAGGAGTAATTCTTAAAAATTCTAAGTCGCAAGTAAAGCAGTGATTAGGGTAATGACCGAATACGCTTAAGTTAGTTTCACAAACAATAACAACAATGGCCGATTTAAATTTACAAAGAAGCTCTATGCTGTCAAAGTGAGACGGGTCTTAATAAAACAGTTCGGGTATACTTATTTGTATATCATTAGTGAAAGGACACAACACAATGGTGGTAGATGAAATATGCAAAGCAGTACATGATGCTTGAAAAACCATAAGGTTATGTAACTACATCTGTACGAGATGTGTCTGTATCGAAATCTAGATGTTGGAGTTCTGGATTAGCTCAGTTTTTATAAAGAAGACAGGCAACTTGAATGGAGGTTGATATCCCAAATTATTATTTGTGTTCATCAATGAAATTTGCTGATACGTGTGTAACTTTGTCAAATCCAAAAAAAAACAAAAATTAAAATTTTTGGACCTCACGCTCTTAAAATTTGGAATTAAGATATAAAATAAGAAAATGAAAAAGTGAGTTTAAGTTACGGGAGCGTTGTCTCATCTTCGTCTCGTTTTTCCATCTAAAACGAAGATTTGTTAGTATCGTAATACCCAAATTGTAAAATAATTTACTATTCGATTCCCTTCTTTGAAAAATATGAAATTTTAATTTATTTTATATATTTTTCAGTGTGAATGTTTATGTGAAAATTGGTACTAGTTACACCAGTCTTCTTTAGGAGTTAATTTGGGCCTACTTATATTTAACAATTTAAAATCTTTATACAAATATTTAAGAGCTCAATAAAAATATATTATTATCCCGCAAGAACTATCAATTGCTCCAGGATAGAAGGAAAGTTTCAATAAACAAAATAATATTTTTTTTAAACTTGTTATTACTTTCTCATTAGTAATCCTTTAAAAAGTTAAATTTTTCATTTAAATCTAGTCCAGCTTGGACTAGATTATTGTTTAAGTAATTAGCTTTCTCAATATGGCGGAACGTCCAAGATGGCGGATTTCTTATTGTTTGTGTACCCTCAAGATATGTATAGTATAATAGTACCTACTTTCTTGTTTTATTTATTATTTTTCAAATCTTTTTATAGATAAAAAAAAATTGAAATCCATATTTGTCATGTGAATAGCATCGTTAACCTGTGTGTCCAAAAGCAAAATAACCGGCATTTAATTGGAATAATCCAGTGATAATGACTGTCAGTGTTCAAGAGATTTTACGTCATTGTATAGTATTACAGATATACTAGTTTTTATCAAATCTAATACCCCAATTAAAACTAAACTTAATATATCTATACTAGTATTATAAAGCTGAAGAGTATGTTTATTTGAACGCTCATCTCAGGAACTTCTGATTCGAATTGAAAAACTCTTTTTGTGCTGGCTAGTCTAATAAAATATAGAAAGTAAAAGTAACTTTCTTAGTGAGAAAATTGTTTACAGGAAGGTTTTTAATGAGTCCTGAATTCCTGAAGTGGTGTATTTTTTTCTATATAATAATACTAGCTGTTTGGGTTACAAACTACTATTATTGCTTGTGTAAGGAGTGGATCAGTAGTCTAATATATAGATATGAACCCATGACTTATCCATCGTGAGTCCAACTCCTGAATCACTGAGTTACTGACGCAAATTTACCCCTAGCTAATTATTGCAATTGGTCCAAAAATAATTTTGAGTCTGTGAGATACAAACATGGATCAACATTAGCATATTTCATTTTTGGGTGCAACTGAGACTATTTTTTTTTGTTTCTACAATTTGTTTAAAAATTTTAAAGTAGTGAAGAATTTTAATGAAAGCTATAAGAGAGATATGTAAACTAGCACTTGGGTCACAATATGTATGAATTCATTTATTTTTTTTTCTCCCTTAATAGTTCTGAAAAAATTCATCCGCCTAAACTTGCCTATGAACAAATCCCCTTCTCCTAAATTGGTGATTTCGACAGTTATATTTAAACAAGTACTTTTTACAATTCCTTAATCTAAATTTAGCTTTATATATAAGTATATAATATCGTTTGACTGGCAGTTTGTCGCCAAAGAGCCAAAGCACAAGCGTCTCTATAACTCACCCAACCTACTTGCGTCTTTCTATCATGCTAATATCATCTCCCTCGGTGGTTAATCTTTCGTGAACCCTAGTGGGTCGTTTGACAAAAATAAGAATGGATAAAAATGCAACCATTATCCTCGTAATGTTAACATTAACTGTGAATTATTATATAAATTATATGGTTTTTTATTTTACAATTAGTATTTAAGTACAGCAATAGGAGAAGATGGCTACTACATATTATAAAACTAGCGACCAGCTTCTCTCGGTTTCTCTATTATAAGATATACATGTATTATTATACAAATAAATCCTCCCCTAGAATCACTTCGTCTATTTATAAAAATCGCATTAAAATCAATTGTGTAATATAAAAGCTCAAGCGAACAGACATAGAAACTATGTATAATCTAACCGACCCGCGCGATGTCACCCACGTGATGATCCACTCCTATTGGTCGCAGCGTGATGTTATATAGCCTAAAGCCTTCCTCGATAAATGGGCTATCCAAAACAAAAACAATTATTCAATTTGAGCTAGCATTTCTTGAGATTAGCGCCTTCAAACAAACAAACTCTTCAGGTTTATAAAATTAATATAGATGTATGTTTTGATTGAATTGTAATATTTAAATATATATATACTAGCTGAACCTCGCGACTTCATTTGCGTGATTATCCGTTCCTATCCTATAAAATTTCGAATCGAACCAGAATTTAAAATGAATTAATTCTAAGATTAACGCGTTCAAACAAACAAACAAACAGACTCTTTAGCTTTATAATATTAGTATAGATAATATTAAATATAATTTTACTGATCCAGTTTAAACTTCGCTATTGAAGTCACTGTTCTTGTTCAAGTGGGCGTACACGATAGCCCTTTAGATCAGAACGACATCGACATCGAAAACCCCACTTTGTATCAAACACGAAGAGGCCGCAAAGGTCCATGAATATTAAAAATTTTATCTCATGGGATCAGTTACCTCAAGACCAGGACCTGGAGTAATTAAGTGTATTTTAGAAGATTTTATGTGTAACTAGCCGACTCTAGCGATTTCATCCACGTGTTGCTCCGCTCCTATGGGTCGTATGGTGATGGTATATAGACGAAAGCCTTCCTATTCTGGACTATTCAAAACAAAAAGAATTACTTAGTTTGAACTAGTAGTAGTAACTTTCTATTAATATTTTACTCTCTATTATTATTTCCTCAGATTTCTTTTAATTTTGAATATTAAAATTTATATCTAGCTAAAAGCTGTATTAATAATCGTTTTTGCGGGTAACATCGGACATTAGAACTTGATTATAACCCGCTGTAGACTTGCCCATAGAGTTATAACATATAATCACCAGAAATGAATTTACAAATATACGTATAGGTAATAAGTATGAATAAATTACTGGACCATCCAATATTATATTTCATTTTAGTAAATTTTAATGTTTCAACAAATAACCTACCTATTTATTAAAATTATTATTTTTTCCATTCAGAGCGATTCAGAGGGGAAATGAAGCTAGCATCCTTGCCACTATTCCACGTGGACAAGACTTATACTTTAGTTTTAAGATGTCGTGTGACATAACAAAATAAAATTCCATTGAGAATGTCCCGACTGATTCAAATGATTTTTATTGTACTAGTTATTGTCATGTATGAGATTTAATGTATGTATATAAAATAATTATTGGATTTTCTTTAACACTGTAGATGAGCACTAAAATTTTTTAATTTCCACTTTAATACTTGTTCAGTTCGCGCCACGTAAGTATAGGTTTAACCTTCGACGCGTAGGACCCTTTTAGAGGGGAGCGTGGGGCAACAGATTCTTATACTACATTTCAGTTTCCGTGTGTCTTTCTATTGCCTGTTTTATCTGTGACGTTTACTATTTTGAGAAACTTTTTCTTAGAAAAAATCAATATAGGTATTATTATTTTATTTCATGTAAGCGTATGTTTTTTATAATTCAAGTTACAAAAGTTCTGTATTTAGATCATCTAAATATAGAAACATACAAACTCTCATCGTTATGATATTGGTAAGACAGTAAGAAGTTAAGAGTGAGAGGTCATCAAGTTTTATCGTCTTATTTTGTGTCAGCTCTAAAACAATTTGAGTCGCAGAGGGTAGAGAGTGAAATGACCGAACGGCGTGATTAAACACGCCTCTTGAACTTTGCGCGGAAACATTTATCAACACAGACTGTTAAAATTACAAATTCACTAAACGCAATATATTCAATGCACAAAAACAAAATTGAAACACTGTATCAACCTAATGGTCAGCATCACGACATCACAGTAATTACACACTTAGCATGGTCACCAGGTGGGCTCTGTTTGAGCACAAATTTGACAAGTGACACAAATGTATCGAGACTAAGGTACGAGGTGACTATGGGTTTGCTAACTTTTTAACAATTTTGTAATTTTAATAGTTAATTGATTCGACTGTATTATTTAAAAACTTAGATTTATGGGAAATTGACTTTTTTTGTTTAATCAAAGAATTGAAAGACTTTTCAAGATTTTTCTTTAACTATCTAATGCAGAATTTTTCTAAAAATCTTCTGAGAATATAGCCACACACTTTTTACATTATGTAAATTTTTCATCTGTTCAATATTATGGGAGATTATGTCTTGAATGAAAAATTAACAAATGTTAATAATCAGGTACATAAAAATGTATTTTTGATATTAAATCTTCGTAACTATAAAAACTTATTAACTTTGGGTAATCATTTTTTAATTCCTCATACATTTGAGAGGTTTCAGCTGGGGATCAAGTCCTTCATTATTGAATATCCTAAGTATCACAAGATACACTTAAGTTACTTAATAAATATTATTTTTAAATCTTTCCAATTAGGTCTTGTTATCAGTATATTAATAAATAAATGAGTAAACGTAATAAATCAAAATCTTATAAAAAAATTGACACTTCATCTACATTGAAACAGTTTAACTATAGTTATATATTGCTAGTTTTCAATAATGCTATGTTCAATATAGAAAATCACTGTATCAAGTCTCCCAAGTAAAAGTAGTATCCCTTCTTTCTTATAAGGATTTGAAAAGATATATCAATAAGAATTAAAGGTTGTAATAATATCACATATCTTAGAGCCTGTTAAGAATTAATCATTATAACCTTGTTGTTATATTTAAATACACAAAGTCAATTTAATATTGTTGTCACCTACCAGATTGTATTACCCATTATTATCACAGAACGAGCAAAAGCATTTAACACAATTAATATTAATGTTCATCAACAAATAACTCTTTATTTATTTTCTTATTAACTTCTTGCTATCTTACTCATATTATAAATCTGAAAGTTTGTATATTTGTTACTTAACCACGCCACAACGACTGAGCGGATTTTAATCAAATTAAGCACACAGATAGATTATAACCTAGATTAACATATAGGCAACTTTTGATCCCGGAAAAATTCAGAGTTCCCGCGGAGGAACTATTTTTTAAGGAAATATTTTTATTTATCAACAATATTCATTTTCTTATTGTATATAAATGGTTTTTAAATAAAATTAGTATTATACGTGGCAAATTGCACCCGAGCGAAGCTAGGGCGGACTACAGAAAAGAAATATAATAAAAGTAAAGAAGATATTCACATATAGAGAACAATACCTAATATGATTTTGCAATTTCGGAGGTCTCTCTGTATATCTTAATAATATTATAAATGTGAAAGTTTGTATGTTTAGATATTTGTTTCTAATTTTATTGAAATTTGCCAAACAGATAGTTTATCCATGTTGGATTAACGAGTAGGCGACTTTTTATCCCGAGAACATTCAGATAGTAGACATATCTTCTGTCTAAGTATTTTTATTTAGGAACAATATAAATGTTTTTTGATAAATCTAAGTTAGAAACGTGGACAAAACGAGGCGGATTGACTGGTACCTATATTATAAAGTAGTATTATTAATAATAAAAATACTTACGTATGATGTACTGAGCTTGCAAAGTCGTCGAGATGACTAGAAGACATAAGGCCCAGAGGGCCCCTTTTTGTATAATCATATTAATCACTAAACAATCGCATTTATATCGTTTTCACCACCGGATAGGACCGGGTCGAGCTCTGCTGAACAAAAGTAATTTTGTAGCAAACTCCCATTTAAATTTCGATTAACACTCCACACGACTTGATTATCCGATGACATTTGGTAAAGTAAGTGTTTTAGCATTAATAGATTTTAGACGATATTTGTTTCAAGCAAACACTGTAATCAAGCTGGCGAGCAGACAGCATCGGAAACGACGGCTTTAAGATATTTTTTTCTAGATTTATTTGGTTTAAAAATATATGTGGAAGTCCCAGAAAGACAAAAAATTGAATTGAAAAATAAAAAATACTAAAAGCCTAAGAATTGCAGTTAGTTTAGAATAGGTTTCATTTTGTGCATTTTTGCTTTAGTTTCAAGATGTCGTGTGACATAAATAAAAAAAAAATAAAAGATTGCCAACAAAAAAAAATAGATTGGCGGAACTTTTTATTTTTTAAAGGCGTTAAACACATCCTAGGTGGTCTCATAGAAATTTTATTGTATTCAATGAATAATTTATATTTTATAGGCATATAAACATCACTACAATATTGTTCTACTAAACATTTTAATTTTTTAAATATAAAAGCACTTAAAATTTTTGAAATTCAAATTCAAAATAGTTTGTAGCCAACCCGCCACGTCTTGATCCAAACCGTTTTAGGAACACAAATACCTACTAGTCAAACATTTGTTTCACACACTTTTAACGTATGAGGCTTAAAGCTTATAATGAGCTGGCAAATTACCTACACGAAGGCATATCAACAAATTTACAATGTAATTTTGATTGACACCAACCATTACGGGCGGGTTAGACGTTGCGTCATCGAGTAACTACGGACATACGTTGCTTTATTTTTTCGACCACAACAACTTTATATTTACTGCTTATTTATTTTTATCCGCGTAATATTCAACTTTAATTCAATGTCTTTAAAGTGAAGGCTTAGTATTAGTACGACGCTCACATGTTGGTATGCCTACAGCTATTAGTGATCTCTTGACTTGTGAGCAGTTTATTTTGGTACGTAAAACTTATACGTAAATGAAATGAGGAATTATAATTAATAATATAAGCTAATCTTCTACGCATAAATTATAAATCATACACTGTTATTTATATAAAACTTACCTGAAGATACAGCGATACAATTATATAGATATTATGATATGAACAAACAATATTCTGTTTAAATTGGACTTGAATTACGTATTTAACACGTGTACATAACCAAGGTTATGTACCTTCTAAACAGTATATAACGAGTAAAATAATAACCTTTTTGGAGTCTAACGAAATTACACTAATCATGGTCCCGTCACGCGATTCGACTATCTTTATCTCTTGTATGATATAATTATTTTGACGGCTCTGCCTGGGGCCAACTCGGCATTCTTTGAATTCGTTGTTCATAATTTAAGATTATTTATCGTGGACTGCTACAGGATTATTTAAAATTACACAATAAACTATATTTTAATAGTAATAATTATATTTTTTGAACCAATTCTCTCAATATACCTACATCTTTTCAGCCGTCATATAAAATTGTGTATAAATAATGTCAATCTGAGTGAATGGACTCCTGGTTATGTAAGTGTTTTAATTTGACAAGTACAAAAAATTGATATCAGATCTAACAGGATATCTGCGTCAGGTTTTAATTACGTAAAAAAATGTCCCAATAGAATCTCATTTATGGTCATCCTATTCCCACAGCGATCTCGAGTCGTTAAGTTACAAGTAATAAGCACATGTCCAAGAATATTACTTCCTTCAAAGTCAACTCATTAAACAAAACTATTTCTATATCTACATTCGATTTTTTCCACTGATGTTAAATGAATGTACTTTTAAAATTTAAAATTATTTACGAATAAATCCATTTAGAATTTGTAATTACATTGAAATTATATTTAATATGATATTGAGATATTCTTTTTTGAGTAGTAATAGTCATTCCTATTGTTAGTGAATTATGACGTCTGAACTTAACCGATTGAGGTCATATTTGCATAGTATATATTTGTTTAGTTATAAATATAGAACTATATGAATACTGGAACAGTTTTGTACTTATTACTTACATATATCTAGCAACCCCAGTATAGATATAAATCATTGAAAGTTTGAGCAGAACTTACTTGTCAGCTAAAATGTCACATGTTAAAATATTGGGTTACATTTTTGTGGTTAACCTCACACATTGTTTGGCTACATTCCTATCCTAGGGTCTGGAACGCAATAATATGTCTGTATCAATAAAAGCATCGAGTAAAAATCTCACATAATTGAATACATTTCAAATATGGTAATTTATTCACTTGATTATCAAATACGGCATATTTTAATTTAAAGACATTCATTCTAAATAATAAAGTCTATACCATTAACATTACTTGCAATTTAAAAACATTTTTGATTTTTTATATAGTCATATACATCCTTATAAAGTGAAAACAATACACCAATAATTCCTTTCGTATTATGTCATGTGTGATTGTGTAAGAGAAGAAATAATTTTCATGTGAAAGTCACAAATAAAAGGCACACCCACTTCATAGCTCGGGCAGCGCAGACGCACGACTCGACGTCACCGGGCGTATTTAGCGTGACCTTGGACCAGCTCAATGCCAAGTAAAAATTAGGCAGCCCATACAGCCACTAACGCATCCACAACATTCTTACGTCAATGCAAAATATATTCTCGTTACATAATTTGTTGATGTAAACATTCTTTGCTGCGGCTTTGTCTGTGATTTGGTGAATGAATAAACGTTTATACTCACAAAAATTAAAACTAACCAACTCATCCTCGATTCACTGATATGTTAATTGTGAAAGATTCTAAAATGTATTAGTCTTATGTAAAAGAGCTTTGTCTGTAAACAAAACAATCTCAGTAGATTGGTGGGCATTTTATTGTTAAAACAAAAGAAAATTTCAAAAGTCGTTATAATTAATAATTCCTGTATTCTAAAAGTGCATCAAATAAATTATATAGAATCTTAAAGAAACATAAAACTCGCCATCTTTATTTTATTACAAACACTAATGTAAGGAATACATCAATCAGAAAAGTAGTATATTTAAATAACACAAACTTTATGACATATGTAAACAAAAAACAGATAAAAAATACTCCTTTGTTACCATAACTCACAAGTCCCAAAACTAATATTAATTCTGCAATGGTCACACTCACATCGATCTAAATAGTTATCAACCCTTTATTATAATTTATAGTTGGCAGTTACCCCTTGCGCAATTAATTTAACCCTAGCAAGTGCAGGTCGAATTTTAACCGTATCTAAAACCGCTAGTCATCACTCAAGGGTACAAGTAACCCCATCTAAACTTTGATTTTAGCAAATGAACAATTTCTGGAAAACTTTCAACTATCAAGATGATTAGTTTGCACTATATTTTTGTTATTCACAAATACTTGTTTTGACAGAATTTTGATTTTGCATGATATAAAAATTAAATTTAAATTTCTGATTTATATGACTAACCTATTTTTTAGGTGTTTAATATTATCTATACTAATACTATAAAGCTGACGAGTTTGTTTGTTTGAGCGCGTTAATCTCAGGACCTACTGGTTCGTTTTAAAAAAATATTTTTGTTTTGGATAGCTCATTTATGGAGGAAGGCTATAGGCTATAAAACATCCCGCTACGATCCATAGGAGCGGAGCATCACCCGAATTAAGTCGCGCGGGTCAACTAGTAATAAAATAATTTTTGGCGGCAAATACTGATACTTTAAGAAGCCATTTAAAAAAAATGGAAATTTCTATTTAATAATTATAAGTATTTTTTTCGAAAATTTTTTTCTTCATTTCACGACATAATTATTTTTTCGAAATTCATTTAGGATTATTTTTCATTTTATTTTTTTTTTTCATTTCTCATACAAAGTATTCTATAGTATAATTTTGATTTCCGTTGTGTGCAATAGCATAAATATGAACCCTCCCACTATCCCATTAGCATAGATAAGGTCCTGGCCACGTCTCCAGATATCTGGTGATTCAGTTTAATTTATTGTGGTCTACCTGACAACTATCTAGTCAGGAAATCTCTTAACGGTTATGTTTGTCCTTAAGATGCTTTACTTGAATCTAAAATGCTGAACGGATGTGGTAGTAGTCTCTAGTTATGGACCTCCGAAACTCTATTCTTTTTAATAATAATATATTCTATTGGATTAAATATAGTTAATGGTGATAAAATAGTAAATATATTGTCGCTAAATAACAATATTTATTCTCTTATATCACTAAACATATATTATTTTTTTTTTAGATTAGAAAACATTAATAAAATAAATCTAGGAATAATCTTTAGATGGAAAAATACTTCAATAATTTATCTGGACTTAATAACAATATGATAATGTCAATAAAAAAAAACTCATCTTAATGGCATGATATGTTTTTATTTATCTATGAATTTCCTACTTTTAGATCTTACTAATATTATACATGCGTTTGTGTGTTTGGATGTTTGCAATAACGAGACAAGAGACTTCTTATCTCGAAAACACTCAAGGGTTCCCGAAGGGAAATAATAAAATATTTTTAAAGTCATTAACGCCAAAATATTTTCTTTTAGCAACAATAATAAAAACTAGCCGACCCACGTGACTTCATCCGCTTGTTAATCCACTCTTATGGGTCGTAGCGTGATTTTATATATCCTATAGCCTTCATCGATAAATTAACTACCCAAAAAAAGAATTTTAATTCGGACTAGTAATTCCAAAGATAAGCGTGTTCAAAAAAACGAATGAAAAAGCCTTTCAGCTTTATAATATTATTAGCCGACCTGAGCGACTTCATTCGCGTAATGCTCCACTCCTATGAGTCGTAGCGTGATGTTTTATAGCCTATATTCTACCTCGTTGTGTCGACTATCCAACACTAAAAGAATTTTTCCATTTAGACCAGTAGTTCTGAGATTAACGCGTTTTTAACAAACACCTTTCAGCTGTATATAGTAGGTATAGATTAAATGTTTTATTTTATAAATCTAAGTATTATACGTAATAAATAAATAAATAGCACTCTAACAAAGCCGAGGTGGGTAAACTAGTTTATAAAAAAGATGT